>RJWJ010042899.1:0-12853 GCA_004363605.1 Indri indri | reverse complement strand
ATGGAATGATAGCATATTCTTTTATCCTTGGCTTCTTTCACTCAGCATAATGTCTTTGAGATTCATAATGTCATTAATATACTATTTTATATCATAAGTTTATTCTTTTTCACTGTTATACACTATTCTGCTGTGTGGAAATACTGTAATTTATTTATTCACTGTCCTGCTGATGCACAGTTGGGTTGCATATGATTTGTGCCTGCTCTGAATAAAACTTCTGTGAACATTCTTGTCCAGGTGAACATACACACTCGTGTCTCTTGGGCAATTTATACTTCACAGAGTGTTCTCGAAAGGAGTAAAATACACACAGCACATAACATGGAAGATACCATGTGCCCCTCAGTGCTCTGTCGAACGTGAATGGTCACTTTGGTTGTCATTACTCCGAGAAGAGCAGAAGGACATTGTGGGGCTTGACTTCCGGAGGTGACGTTTGATCTCCTGAGATCTCCACGTTAGAGATGCAGATACAGAGCCAGAGAGAGGATGTGGCCTTCCGAGGCCGCACAATGACCAGGGCGTCTCATCACCACATGGAATTCGCAGATGTTTCCCCTCCTACGTTTAATGTCTTTTAAGCCAGAGGCCGTCTTTCATAGACATGCGTGGAATTTAATTGACAGCAAGTTTCATCGTAGACTAAAAACTATTGACAGGGTGTCTGAGCTGGGCTCCCAGGAGATGGGCCTGAGGTAGTCTGGGGCAGTGGGGGCTGGGGGCGCGGAGCCGGGAGGAGTCTGGTGCTTGGAGGAGCACACACGCCCACAGTGAGCATTCTTCAAAGAATTCTCCCTGGCCCCAGCCTCCCACTGCCCCAACATATTCCCCAG
Source organism: Indri indri (assembly GCA_004363605.1). Lineage (NCBI taxonomy): Eukaryota > Metazoa > Chordata > Mammalia > Primates > Indriidae > Indri > Indri indri. The sequence goes on along the minus strand of RJWJ010042899.1, from coordinate 12,017 downwards.
CGTGTCCTTGGGCACAGACTCAGAGTGTCACCTGGTCTCTGAATGCTCAGCCAGGTTCCAGCACCAGCTGCCCTGCCTGTCTGAATGGTCCCCCACTGCCTGGCAGACTTTAAGGCACAGTCAGACATCCTGTGCTCTAGGAAGGCCTCGCCTGCCTCCTGTCTGAGCCCGAATGCCTGACTCTGTGTGTTCCTGCAGCCTGGTGCTGGCTGAGCTTGGGTCTGGGCACAGGGATCATACTCCTTGGACCATGTACTGTGTGTTTCCTGTCTCCCTTCCTGGTGAGATGGAGCTGTGAGGATGGGGATTGGGTCTGCCTCGACCCCACCTATCAGGGAGCAGACACCCAGCAAATGAACAAAGGGGCGAGCGAATGAATGCAGAGCACGGTTCAGAACATGGCAGCTCCTCCCTGCTCTGCCGTACCATTCTCTCCGGCCACCGGCCTCAGACCTCTGGGTCTCCTTGCTTCTGCTCCTGGGCTCCTGCAGTCTCTTCTCCGCACAGCAGCCAGGGAGACCCCTTGGCCTCAGATCATGGCACTCTTCTGCTCAAACTCCGCAGTGGCTCCCACCTCATCTAAGCAATGTCGGAACAGTGTGGGCTGCGGTCAGACTTCCTGAGTTCAAGTCCCAGCTCCTCTGTTATTGGCTGTGTGACTTTGCTCAGTTACTTCACCTCTCTGTGCTCATTGATGGCCTCTCTGGGGATACGGAGTGGAAACACTCAGAACAGCGCTTAGAGCACAGTCAGGTGCTTTGTAACTGCTAGTTACTGGTGTTGTGAGGATCGAGTCAGAGAATGAAAACAAAAATTGTGATGACCTTGAGAGGTGACACAGTGTCAGAGTTAAGAGTGCAGGGCGCACAATGCCTAGGTTCAAGTCCTGGCTGTCATTTACACACCATGTGACCTTGGGCAGATTACAGAACCTTCCCAAGTCTTAGTTCCCCCTCAGCACACTGGGATACTAATAGCTCATACCTCATCGGTTGTCAGAGAATTATTTGACCGAATGTATCAACATAATTTGAACAGTGCCTGACCTGCACCCAGCGCTCAGTAACTGTCGCTGGCGTGTGTTCATTTGATTAGGTTCCGCGGCCTCTCTGGACTTGCAGGACCTGATCCCTGCCTTCCTATCTCAAACTTTCCGCGCATAAAGCTAAGCTCAACCTCTCCCAGGACTGTTCCTCCCAAAGGCACCCCGTGTCAATCATGGCAGCTCCATTCTCCTCCGTGTGCGCCCCAAACATCAGTGGTCCTTGGTGTCTCTCTTTCCCACCCACACCTGATCCTTAAGGAAACCTTGTTGTCACTCTCTTTGGTGTATCCAGAATCCGGCCACTTCTCGCCTCCTTCCCAGCTTCTACCCTGGTCCGAATCACCATCCTCTCTCCTGGGCGACAGTGGCAACCTCTTGCCTGGTTAGCCCAGTCCTGCCCTTTCCTGTTAGTGGATTCACAGTGCAGCTGCGAGGGATCATGTTAAAGCCTCAGCCAGGTCATTCCACTCCTCTTTTCTCAGCCCACCCGAGTTCCTATCTCACTCAGAGGTAAAGCCAAATTCCCCCCAGTGGTCTACGTGGCCCCATGTGACCAGCCGCCTGTCACCCCTCTAACCTCATCTTCTGTCTTGCTCCCTTCCTTCCAGGCCTGCCAGCCTCTGCTCCTCAGGCACCTGCCTCAGGGTCTTTGCACTTGCTGCACCTTCTTCCTAGAATGCTCTTGTCCCAGATGTCTGCAGGGCAACCTCCCTTTCTCCTTCAGGTCTTCACTCAATGACACCTTCTCAAGAAAACCTCCTTCCCTGGCCACCTCATCTAAAATTGCAAGCCTCAAAAATCTGCCCACATATCTTCTGTATTTTTTTTATGGCACTGGTCAACACCCGATATATTAACTTTTATATTTACCATTTTATTGACTATCTACCTCATTTAGAGAGCACACTCCATGAGGACAGAAATTTTTGTATCTGTTTCTTTTCCAAAATGTGCTTGGCACCTAGAGCTGTGCTTGCCACAGAGTAGGTGCTCAGGAAGTATGTGTTCACCGAGTGGAAGGCCACAGGGGACAGCAGAGGCAGGATAGCTCTGTGGTTCAGAGCCACGGCCCTGGCATCAGGCCACTGAAATCTGTGGATCTCAAGTTACCCAGCATCTCTGGACCTCAGCTTCCTCATTCTGTCTTCGTAAAGCAGGGAGAGTAACAGCTCTGTCTCACATGGTTATGTGCGGATTTAATGAGTTAACACTCACGAAGCTCCCAGAACATTGCCAGGTGCAGAGCAAACACATGTTCAATATGCTTTACTTTCGTTACAATTTCCAAAACTCTTCTCCTCCCTCATTCCTTCTAACTTCAGAGTGCCAGGCAGTGTGACACACGCCGGGAAGAGGGCTGGAAGATGCACTTCTGCCTTCAGGAAGATACACTCTGAGAGAGTGATGCACCCAGACTGTTTCAATGCAGAATAGAAGGGCAGCTACTCGGGAGGGCCTTGGAGCACAGAGCCTGGCGTCTCTAATCCCGCTCACAGAGGTCAGGGGGGGCTACTGGAGAAGACACTGTCTGAGCCAGCCCTGGGGGCGTGGCGGGATGGGGATGGGGCGAGACGGTGCCACACAGAACAGCCCAAGTGTGCAAAGCCAGGGGTACAGCTGGGGGATGAAGTCATGCTGACCAGCTTCTTATCCTCCAAGGGAAACCACATGGAAGCCACACGCCAACATACACGTGTGTGCACATGCACACACAGCCAAGCGTCCTAAGATTTGCAGCTTCATGAAACTTTCTTCAAATCTAGATTAAGTGGAAAAGGGAGATAGGTGCCAAATGCTTCACCCTCTCAGTTTCCCTGAGGGTGAAAATTAGCAACACCCTTGCCAAGTGTCATGAGCACTGGGCAGGGCTGGATTTTTATACATTAAACAGAAATTTGCTAAGTTTCTGCAGTGTACCAGATCCCAGCTGGGCACTGAGGTGCTCGAGATGTGGTCAGAAGGAGCACACAGCTGGTGTGGAAAGCAGACAGCGAAACAGGAGATTGCAGTGCAGAGAGGTCAGTGCTCAGGGAGACACACACAGGCCTCATAGGGCACAGAGGACCCAGCCCTAAACTCCTCCTGGAATGATCAAGGGAGGCTTCTGGAGGAAGCAGCATCTGCTCTGAGCCCTGCTAGAGGAGGACGAGCTCTCTAGGCTGTGAAGTTTGACAGGGCCTTCTGGGAAGGGAGAGAAGCATGAGTAAACGCAGGGGCCTGGGACGTAAATGGCATATTTGGGAAGGACAGACATCTGGCACAAGTCAGGAGATGGGGAGACAAATCTGGAGAAGCAGCTCTGTGGCAAGTTGGTTTCTTAGGAGCAGACACTGAAGTGAGAAATTAGCAAGCAGGAGGTTTGGGGTGCTACTCAGGGAGTGCCCTGGGGACCAACATCAGCAGGAAGAGGGATGCAGAGTTGAGCGGAGGGAATAGTGGCCTCGATGCAGTCTCGGTGAAGCCTCAGATGACCCGATGGGGTGCTTGGAAGCTGGACAGCTCTTCAGAGTTATCCTGAGTTGGGGTGAAGGGGCCAGGACTTTATACACCCACGTTGACCAGCCAGTCGCTGTGGGCTGCCCATAAAAGGGGGCGCACCTTGGCCACGGCAGCTCTGTTTAGCAAGGCAGTTCTAACATGGCTGAGAGCTGAGGGCTATCTGCCATCAGCACACCCAGCAGCTGTGGGATGAGCCTGCAGTCCTCCGAGGGCATCTGGGTAGCACATCACCATCCATGACCACAGCCTGGCCCTGCTCATGGAGGCTTTGTGCACCAATTATGAGGCTTAGGACTTGTCCTAAGGCTGCAGAGAGCCATCAAAAGTCTATGAACATGGAAAAGACATGCATCCAGGTCTGCATGTTAGCAAAACTGGCTGTGTGTCAGTTGGAAGAGGGAGGAAAGAGGCAGAGAGACCACTTAGGAAGCTATTGCATCAGTCCAGGTGAGAGGGGTAAGGCCCTAAGCAAGGTCAGTGGCAGTGGAGACGTAGAGGGTTTCTGGGCAAAGGGGAGCAGTGATAGGCATTGTCATTAAGCCCCTGCTGCACACCAGACTCTTTAACCTATTGTTGTTAACTGCCCAACAGTTCTGCAAAGTATCCGTTTTTACACATAAAAAAATGAGGATCAGAGAGGTTTGATAACGTGCCTAAAAACACACTGTAGTAAAGAACTGAGCTAGGAATGAACCCCAATTCTATTAAACTTCAAATTCTGCACTATTTCCTATGAACTAGCCCCTAGGACAGCTCCCTAAAAGCAGTGGACACTCAGAATGGTAGTCATTATTATTGTCATTAATGTTATTATCACTACCATTGCCATCATTATCTGGATAAAATGAAGGCCCTGGTAGCAGATCTGTATTTCATTAGCAGAGGCAGCGCTGAGGACTGCTGACAACTAATGACGATCTTGACAGCACTAGAAGCAGCAATATTCAAATGCAATTAAAAACTGCAAATATAATAATCAAATGTAAATGAGCGGCAGCCAATAATTACTGGTGCATATACAATTAACACATATGGTAATTTAGCAGGAGGCGTAACTCGCTCCGTTTCATTGCCTCTAACAAATTGCTGATTTCCCGCCCTTTCCCTCCTTCCTTCCCCTCCTCTTTGCTGCTAACAATTTCCTCCCATGTTTGTCCACTCTCTCTATTGGCAGACACGGGTCTAATTAACTGGACGCTCTCGGAGCCAGGATGCATCTGCTTGCAGCTCAGACGAGGAGGAGCAGGCCCCATTGCCTGCCTGGGCCTGGGGGCAGGCGCAATCTGAGAACGGAGAGTCCTCTCTCTCTTGCTGAAAAATGACTCTGCTCTTAAAAAATGTTGATCATTTTCTTCTTGAGCAAACACTGACTAGGAACAACTGTGTGCCAGGCCTGTGCTGGACACCAGGAGAGACAGAGGTGCCTACGTTCTGTTTCGTTTATTTGTCTGTGAATCATTTGCTGACCACCTGCTGTACGTCAGCACATAGGCTAGACCCTGGGGACACAGAGAGGAATAAGACACGGCTTTTGTCCTTAGCAACTCACAGTCTTTTGGAGAAAAGCAGAAAGACAAATAGGTGATTTCCCCCACAGCATGCTGAGTTGCTGTAGAAGTTAGGGTTAGGTACCAGGATATGCGTGCAGTGAACCTACCAAGGACTTACTTAAGCTGCCGGCGCTTGGATCCTGGATCTTCTTCTTACAAGCTAGGTGACATTGGCCACATCACTTACCCACTCTGTGCATATTTACAGTGATAACATTAGCACACATAACTGATTCATAAAGGTGGTTGTAAAGATTAAATGAGTCAGTGCATAGAAAGCACTTAGCATAGTAAGTGCTCAGTAAATGTGAGCTGTGATCGCCATCCTTATTGCTGTTCTTGGAGCTGTTCTTGGGCCTGACCTGTGCACCGGGGGTTACCCAGCCCAAGAAGAGCAAGGGAAAGTCTAGGCGAAAGTGGTGAATTGGGCTTGTATTGTGGAAAGGCACCCCTGCCACTTACTAGCTGGATGATGTCATAACGTCTTTGAACCTTGGTTTTCGCATCTGTAGAGTATGGATGAGAATATGGCTGATCGTCATTATTTATGCATTCTGTATTTGTGAATTTACCTACTCACTAAAATTTATTTGTCACTTGAGAATCAACACTAGGGGCAGTTTGGCAGTCATTTGCAGACATGCATGGAGTGGCAAAAAGTCTGAGTCTTCCAACACACACATTCCCAGCTGGAAGGCTATGATGTGCCTTACAGAGAAAACGTGTGTTAGTTAAGTTGTGTTCCGGCGTGAGTTCTAGTGCCATTGGCCATGAGTTCAATGTTAGTGAATTAGCAACATATATTAAATAATGTGTCTTTCAGCACATCAAAAAAGGTTGTGTATTGATCGGTTGACAAAAACGTGACCAGGGGATCACATCACAGGAACCGAAGATTGTGTTTCCCTGAGGAGCAATGGCCGGGTAATCTTTAATTCAGTGTTCATGATGGGTTTATAGAACAACTCTGTCACGAGTCATGAGAATTGGCCGTATATTCTTGGCAGGGATGTTACGGGGGACTAACAGAATCCATAAAGGACCCAGTACAGCGTCTGGCACATAGCAGGCGCTCAGGAGGTCTGCTCAAATTGACGTCAGTTTTACACCTGAAGACACTGAGACCAAAGGGCTAAACAAAGTCTGAAATGGCTCCCAAATGCTGGTTCCTAAGCCAGAGCTGTTCCTCCAGCTCAACGCTACCTGATACATCTATCAAAACCTGCGGAATCCCAGGAAAATACATAAGTTGTCAAAATGTTTTTGTGGAAGTTGTTTTATTTGGGGTTCTCCAGAGAAATGTAATCAATAGGAGATCATTTATATGTATATATATATATGTGTGTGTGTGTGTGTGTGTGTGTTTCTATATATATACACATATATACATTCAAATATATATGTACACATATGTGATTTATTATAAGGAATTGGCTCACATGATTATGGAGGCTGGTGAGTGGCAAGATCTGCAGGGTTAGTTGGCAAGGTGGAGACCCAGCAGAAGCCAGAAGATGAGCACCAGTCTGAGCTGAGGGCCTGAGGACCAGAGAGCTGAAAGTGCAGCTCTAGCTGGAAGGACAGAAGGCTGGAGACCCAGGAAGAGCTGATAACTCAGTTCGAGTTCAAAGGCAATCAGGTAAGAGGAATTTGCTCTTGCTCAGAGGAGGGCCAACACTTTTGTTGTATTCATGCCTTCAACTGATTGGATGAAATCCATCTTCACTAGAGAGGGCAACCTGCTTTACTTAGACTATTGATTTAAATGTTGATCTCATCCAAAAGTCCTCTCACAGACACACTCATAATATTGTTTGGCCAAATACCTGGGTACCTCATAGCCCAGTCAAGTTGATACATAAACTTAATCATCACAGAAGTATAAGCTAGAAAAGTACATCTGTCACAAATATACAGCTTTATTAATGAAACACATTCATGTGGCCAGCACCGGGTCATGAACACAGTGTTGCCAGCAACATGGACCCTTTCTTATTCCCCTACAGTTTTTGGTCCCTCCCCCAATCACCGTCAGCCTGACTTCTAACCGCATAGATTACTTCTGTCTGATTTTTCACTTTACATGAAATGGAATCACATGGTGTGTTCTTTTCTATCTCTGGTTTCTTTTGTTCAACATTACATTGGGAAGATTTACTTGTATTTCTCCTTGTGGTTGTAATTTGTTCATTCTTATTGCTATGTAGTACCCCATATGTGAACATGTCACAATTATTCCTCATAGGAATGATTTAAGTAGTTTCCAATTTGGCAATATTACAAGTAAAGCTGCTATGAGTGTAAGTACACAAGAAGAAATACATTTATAAGTATAAAAATCAAGACTTCTGGTCTAGGCAGAATGAAGCAGACTGTCTCTCCTTGTTCCTCCCCACTAGTTACAACTATAATTCTTCAAAATAATGCTGGGGACAACCAAAGGAGATCTCTGAAAATTGGTAAGAAGAAGGGAAAATTGTTTGGAAGCCAGAACTGAAGAAAAACACAACAGTAGAACGTCTGATATGCCCCAGCCAACAGAACAAAGTGACCCAGACTCAGCCCTCCTCACCTCCAACCTGGAACTGGAAGGCAGCACAGGTAGGCCCATTCCTTTCCTGGGCTGAACAGTCCTGCCGAAAACACCAGGTAATCCCAGCAGAACTGACCAGAGGGATCAATCCTCACTCACGAGCCCCACTAACTAAGCAAACAAGGGAGGTGCTGCCCATCCTGCAGGACCTGTGACCCATCCCTGGAGGACAGATACTGAAGTGGCCAGAAGGAAGAGGTAGGAGAGAATGAAACATGTGGTCTGATCCAGGAAGCCTCTTTGTCCCTGTGGGCCTGAGATCCCCCTCCCCCACCCAGAGCAGAGGGAAAACTGGGAACAACAGTAGGGACTTCACGCCATAACAAGTGGCCTGGACCAGGAATTGCAATCTGTCCCCCCAGGGAAGCAGGATCCTGCTGCAAGTGTCAGGAGATGACACTTCATCCCCATGGACCTTGGACTACTTTTTCCCACTAGGAGATGAGGGCAGGAGTAGCAGCAGGGACTTCATCACTAAAAGAAGGATGATTGAGAAGATTCTTTGATCCTGTGGGCCTGAGAGTCCCCTCCCCAGAGACATTCAGCATCTGACCTGTGGAAACCCTTTCTGTGCCCTCAGTCAGCACCACAAGGGGCTAGTGAAAGCCCAAGCAACATCGCATAAACCAGGCAGACCAAGATAACACTGCAAAGGCTCTGAAAACATCCACTGGGCCCATAGCCTGCAAAAGAAGACCAAGAGCTGCACACTAAACCTACACAGGGGTGATCGTCTGCCACTCTAAAGATTTATTCTGGATTTATTAGGATTAGAGTCTCCTAATATAATAGACAAGGTGTCCAGGGTACAATAGAAAATCACCTGTCATATCAAGAGCCAGGAAAATTACAACTGGAATGAGAAAGACAATAAACTGATACAAACAGTGAGACAAATCGTATGTCAGCATTATCTGACCGGGATTTTAAAACAGCCTTCATAAAGATGTTTTAGCAAACAATTACAAATTCACTTGAAACAAACATAAAAAATGAAAGTCTCAGCTAAGAAATGGATATTATAAAAAAGAGCCAAAAGGAAATTATAGAACTTAAAATACAAGTGACACAAATTACAGTCACTAGATGGACTCAGTAGTGGAGTACAGATGACAGAGGTAGAACCGGCAATAGAATTCACTCCAGCCGAGCCACACGGAGAGAGTGGACTATAAAGAAAATGAATAGAACTTCAGGAATATTCGTGCTATTAGAATATCAGAAGGAAATAAGAAAGGGGGAGAGATCCTGAAAAAGTATTTGAAAAAATAATGGCTGAATTTTCCCAAAATTTAATAGAAGACCTAAACATATGATTCATGAATCTGAGCAAACCCCAAATCCAATGTAAACCCATACCAAGTCACATCATAATGAAGCGTCTGAAAACTACAAAGAAAAAAACCTTGAAAGCAGTGAGAGAGAAATAATACATTACTTATAGGGGAACACCAATTAAAAAGTCAACAGATTTCTCATCAGAAAGCATGGAGGCCAGAAGGAAATGGCATAACATTTCTCAAGTGCAGAAAGAAAAGCACTATCAACCAACAATTTTGTATCTTTCCTTTGGGAAAGAAAGGGAAATAAAGATATTCTCACATGAAAGAAAACGAAAAGAATTTGTGAATTAGCAGACCTATTAAAATTGGTTTAAGAAGCTCTCCAAATAAAAATAAAATAAATAAATAATCTTTGAGCACCAGGAAGGAAGAAGGAATAATAGAGCAAAAATAGAGGTACATATAACAGACTATCCTATACTTCGGGGGTTTTATAAATCATATTTGATGATTGAAAAAAAGTCATAACACCTCCTAGTATTCAGGACACTAATTAATATTAAAAGTGGGGAAGGTAAGGAGACCTCAGTGAAAAACTGAGGTTTCCATCCTTCACTGGATTATACCAGTAGACCAAGAAAAGTTCTATACGTATTTTGTAATATCTAGAGCAACCACCAAGAAACTATACAAGGAGATAAACTCACAAAAGCCATAAGTATAAATCAAGATAGAATCTTAAAATGATGTTCAAGAAACCCACAGTTAAGCAACAAAATAGAAACAGAGGAACAAGAATCAGAGGAAGCAAACATGAAACAAATAATAAAAATGCGGACTAAAGCACTAGCATGCTAATAATTACCTTTAATGTAAATAGTTGAAATAAACCAAATGAAAGGAAAAGAATGACAGAGTGGATAAAAAATACAACCCAACTATATGCTGTTTATAAGAAACTTCAAATTCAGCAACATAGATTGGTTAAAAGTAAAAGGATGGAATAAGAAATGCTATACAAACATTAATTTTAAAAGTAGGAGTAGCTGTATTAACATTTGATAAAGTTGACTTCAAAACAAAGAAAATGACTAGATTCAAGGAGAAATATTACATGATTATAAAAGAATCAATCCAGCAGGAATGCATGATGATCTTAAATGTGTATGCACCAAACAACAGAGTCTCAAAACATACAAAGCAAAAACCAATAGAGCTAAACAGAGAAACTGACAAATCCATAATTATAGTTGGATACTTCAATACTCCTCTCACAAAAGAACTCCCTTCTCAGATAATTAGCAAGAAGATAGAAGATCTAAACAATGCAATCGACCCACAGAATCTGAATGCTATATATGGAACATACCACAATCCAACAACAGTTGAATACACTTTTTTCCCAAGTACCCATGGAAAATTCACCAGGCTCAACTATATCCAGGGCAATAAAACAAGCCTTAACAAATATAGAAGAATTAAAATCATTCAACATGTTCTCTCTGACCATAATGGAATCAAACCAGAAATCAATAACAGAAAGATGAAAGGAAAATCTCCAACACTTGCAAATTAAACAACAAACTCCTAATACAGTTCATGGATCAATTAGGAGGACTTAAAGAAAAAATTTTAAATACATTTAGCTGAATGGAAATAAAAATACATTATATCAAACATGTAGGAAACAACTAAAGCAGTACTAAGAGGTAAATTTATCAGCTTTCAATGTTTACATTAGCAATAAGGAAAGGTATCAAATTAATAATCTAAATTCCTAGCTCATGAAATTAGAAAAAGGAATGCAGCCTAAACTTAAAGCAAACAGAAGGAGAGAAATAATAGAGATACAAGCAGAAATCAAGGACATTGAAAATAGGAAAATAGTAGAGAATAGCAATAAAACAATGTTTGTTCTTTGAAATTATCAACAGAATTGAAAAACACCTAACAAGACTGGCAAAGATAAAAAGAGAACACACAAATCATCAATATCAGGGTTAAAACAGGGGTTGTCACTACAGATCTTGCAGCCCTTAAGAAGATAATAAGGGAATACTAAGACCAACCTCACATTCAGAAGTTCAACACCATAGAGGAAATGCAACAATTCCTTGAAAACCACAAAATACCCAAACTCAACTAAGATGATATATATAATCTGAATAGTCCTATTACCATTGAATAAACTTAATTTGTAATTTTATATTTCTTAAAAACAAGTCTCCAGGCCCAGAGAGCCTCCCACTGGAGAATTCCACCAAACATTATAGAAGAATCACACAATCTTTTTCAGAAAAATAGAAGAGGGTAGAACACATTCCAACTCATCTTATCAAGCCAGTATTACTCTGATAACAAAACCAGACAAAGGCAGTACACAAAAAGAAAACTATAGACCAATACCTCTCAAAAATGTAGACTCAAAAGTCCACAACAAAATATTATCAAGCTTAATCCAGCAATGTGTAAAAAGAGTCATGCACCATGACCAAATGGTATTTTTTTCCAGATATATAAGTTTCAGCATTTAAAAATTAATCAGTGTAATCTACCATATCGACAATCTAAAATAATTATTTGATCACATCATTTGCTGCAGAAAAAAATGTGATAAAAATCCCATACTCATTCCAAATAAAATCTCTCAGTAAATTAGGAATAGAGGGAAACTACTCAATTTCATAAAGTGCATCTACAAAACACCAGAAGTTAACATCATACTTAGTCATGAGAGACTGAAAGCTTTTCCCTAAGATTGGGAACAGGGCAAGAATACACACTCTCACCATTTTTATTCACTATAGTGTTAGAAGTTCTAGTCAGTGTATTAAGGCAAGAAGAGAAAAAATAAAAGCATATGTATTGGAAAGGGAGAAATAAAAACTATTCTATTTTCTGATGATGTGATTTTCTGCACAGGAAACTTAAAATAATTTACACAGAAAAATTCCTAGAACTTTGGAAGAGCAGTATACAAAAGAGCAATATACAAAAATCAATTTCATCTGTATATACTAACAATGAACATGCAGAAGTGAAAATTA
>RJWJ010042898.1:0-12835 GCA_004363605.1 Indri indri | reverse complement strand
AGGAAATGTATATAAGTACAAACTGAGGGGTCAGGGGGTCAGTTTTAGTAGTTTCTTCCTTTTTGATATTGACTGGTACTCTATCAAATGAATATGCCACTATTTGCTTATCATTTTTATGAATATGAAATGTCATCAATATGGATTGCTTGACAGATATTTGGGTTGTTTCCAGGTTTAGGCTGTTATAGTATGGTTACTACAAGCATATAGCTTCATTTTTCTCATTTCTCTTGGGAAATATCTTAGAGCTGGTTCACTGGATCATATAATAAATTTATAATTCAATTTACAAGAAATTGCCAAAGTGGTAGCTAACACATTTAATCCCAGCACATTGGGAGGTTGAGGTGGGGGGACTGCTTGAGACCAGAAGTTTGAGACCAGACTGGGCAGCATAGCAAAACCTGTTCTCTACAAAAAGTTTTTAAGAAATTAGCCCAGCAGAGTGGTGCACACATGTAGCCCCAGCTATTAGGGAAGCTGAGGTGGAAAAAAATCACATGAGCCCGGGACTTCCAGGTTACAGTGAGCTATGATCATGCCAATGCACTCCAGCCTGGGCATTGTAACAAGACCCTATCTCTGAAGAAGAGAAAAGAGGAGAAGAGAGAATAGGTGAGGGGAGGGGAGGAAACGGGCACTCAGTCTGTTAGCATTAGTTCATATCTTTTTTGTCCAATCATATTTCTACACAGCTGTCCATACTTTGTTAAACCTAAGCATTAAAATGGACAATTTCCCCAGTATCTTAGGGTCTTCTCTCTGAAGACTCCTATATATAAATGTTAAATAAATTTTTATGCCTTTTCTCCTATTAATCTACCTTTTGCCAGTGATTTTTCAGGGAACCTTTAGATGTATAGTAGCATCTTGTTATGATTTCAATTCACATATTTCTAATGACAATAGTATAAAGCATATTTTCATGGACTTGTTTGCCATTCATATCTATTTTAGATTGTTTCAATCTTCTCACTTTAAAAATTAATATTTTATTATTAAATCTAATTTTATATACATGTATACTTCTTTATACAATATCTATATCAGTTATGTATTGAAAATATTTTCTGTGAGCCTGTGGCATCTCTTGTTATTCTCTTAGCAATGTCTTTCAAACAGTAGCATTTATTTTTAAATTTGATTAAGTATAATAGATTAATTTTTTCTTTTGTGCTTTATAATATTTACTTCAAATCCATGAAATGTTGCTTAATTCAAATCAACAAAGATTACCTGCCATATTTCCTATAGAAATTTTATATATTAAAGTTTTACATTTATATCTATAATAAATTTTGAATTAATTTTTCTATTAACATACAGTGCAAAATGGACAGATGAACAGTTTTGTTTTGTGTCATATGGATTCTCAGTTGTTCTAGAATCCTTTGTTGCAAATACTGTTCTTTCTCCATTGAATTTCTTGGGCACATTAGTCAAAAATCTACCAACTATATGCATAGCTCTATTTCTGCCTGTGATGTTGTTTCATTTATCTAAATGTGTAACTTTACACAAATACCACAGTATCTTGATTAATGTTGCTTTAAATTAAGCCTTGAGATAGGTAGTGTGAATTTTCCAACATTGTTCCTCTTCTTCTAAATTGGATGTTTATTTGGTATTGTGGTGCATATATAAGTAAATTTTTAAGAATTGGCCTCTTAATATTGAGCCTTCCAATCCATAAAATTAGTGTATCTTTACATTTATTTAGATCTTGTCTAATTAATGTCAAGTGTTCTCTTATTTTCAGGGTACAAACTTTGCACATATTTGTCAGATTAATCCCTAAGTATATCCTGTTATTTGATGCTATTATAAAATATATTTTTAACTGTGGTGCCTAATTTTTTTTATTATTGGTATTTGGGAAGACAATCAATTTTGACCCATTTATTTTTGCAAACTAAGAAAACTGAGTGGTATATATATTATCTACATATGAGTGATGGACAAATGAATGACAAAGATAAATTTCTCCTTTATTTGGCACATCAGTCAAGCTGAGATTCAAACAAATAAGCAATAAAAATAAGAGTAGAGATGCTGTAGTAGGGAATATGCATTACTCTGTAGAAATCTACAAGATGCATGAACATACAACAGGAATTTAAATGGTCATTGAACTTTCCTGGAGAAAGCAATTTAGGATTCAATACATGAAGAATAAGTACCTGAACACCAGGCAAGTTAGATAGGAAAGACAAAATTATTCAGGTAGAGACCAGGGCATGTATAAAAGTAAAAAAAAAAAATCGAGACATCACAAATAGAGTACCAATTTTAGTACAACTCAAAGAAACTAGAAATATGTGCTTGTGTCTGTGCTAGATTTTTTTAAAAAAATTTATTCCATGTCCCTGTGTTAGGATTTTATAGTTTTCTGAGGTTCTATTCATCAGCTACTGTGGGGTGTGCTTACTTTAAAAAAAATGTATAATAAGAATATGAGAGTCTTGTAAATTTGAAGAAAAAAAGATACAGGGTTTAGGCTCAGATCCTGTACAAGCAAAAAAGTATGAGTGGTGAAAATAAGACACAGCTTAAGGACCAGGAAAAACAGCCACCAAAAAAATATTTAGTATTTTCACGATAGAACCTTCTCTTGATCGAGTTAGACCTCCCTGTGAAACCCGCTGAGTCAGACAATGAACTCTTCACCTGGAAAAAGACAATTCTGTTCCAAGCATACTTTTCTTTCATGCCTTAAACTCACTTCACTCTTCTGCAGAAATACCTGCTACACTGATTTTGGGAATGAGAGACCCCCTGTTCTCACAGCGCCATCTAGCAGCAACAAAAACGGAGGGGCAATGGCAACCTTAATAACAAGTTCAGAAAAAAGGCCGGAATCTAGGAAGCACGAGTTATTGTTCATTTGAGCATCATTTTCTAAAAAATAGTTATTTAGTAAAAACGGAAACACATTGCATAATTGCTGCGGGTAAAAAAATACAAGGTGTAATCATTCCCAGTAAAGATACAGGGAAGTCTGGCACACGCCCACTTTTCCTGTCACTTCCTACATATAACGCAGAGGTTAAAGGTCGCTGTGAATACTATTAGGGTGATGACTTCATTGACAAACGTGAATGTACAGCAGTGTGGTACCATGGACACATACGTAGTCCAGATTTGATTGTAAAACTATTCAGTAGACTTTGCATTATGTCACATTAAATCCCTGAGTAACTGTATGTGTGTTTGCAGATACGTCATTTTACTCTTCACCAGCAATGTAGTTCACGAGATAAATAGAATGTATTAGGTTAAAGCCTTGATAGTTTATTATTCTTTAAAACGTTTTCCAGTCTGATACAGTTGTTGGGGGCTCAAGTCTCTACGGAGTGGCCTGGGGCCCCAGATCCCCCGCAGGTCCCACCTGTGCTGCGCAGCCATCAGCCCGTCCAGCCTAGCACCGCAGCACGCATGGAATGCGCCATTGTCTCCCCCCTACACCCACAACCGCTGACTGGCCTGCAATGGGCTGTGGGAAGGTCACATGGCCGGTAGGGAGGATGGCGGCCCACAGGGACCGATACTATCTGCGGCGCAGCCTCAGCACGGGCGGAGCGGGAGGGCGGAGAGTAGCGCCCCTCCCTCTCCTGGTTTCCGGTTCCGGGCTCTCCGTCGGTCTGTTCCGTTTAGGGCGTCCGCTGGCGTCTCCCGTTTGTCTTTTATGCTGCAAAGGCTTTAGCATGTAACCTCCACTTAAAAAATTTTTCTCTCTGATGGTTAGAGACGTTGAGCATTTTTTCATGCGTTTGTCTTTAGGCTATCTTCATTTGAAAAGTTTCTGTTCAGGTCTTTTGTCCATTTTTAATGGGGTTGTTTGATTTTTTGTTTTGTTTTGTTTTTCGCTGATTTGCTTGAGTACTTTGTAGACTCTGTTAATCGGATGTAAAGCATACGGATGTTTTCTTCCATTCTGTAGGGTGTCTATTTGCCCTGTTGATTGTGCTCTTGGCTGTGGCTGTGCAGAAGCTTTTTAATTTGTTCAGTGCACTATCTGGGCGAAGAGCACACCTATAACTCTGAGTCAAATTGTACAAAAGCAAATTATGTAACCAAAGTGTATACTGTGCAATATTCTGTAATAAATAATAATAATAATAATAAAATTCTCTCTAGGCTCCATTGCATTGTTTTGGTTTTGCTCCTTAGCTTTGTATTAACCTCGAGTTTCTTTGTTTTTCCCAGATAAATGCGTACTGTGATGTTTCTGCAACACCCTCTGTTATTTTTATAGTTAGATAAATATTTCCTGAATGATAATTTTATACCTTTTTAAATAATTTTCTTGTTTTTGCATTCATCTGAAAAATGGAAATATTTTTCAATAATATTGAATTTATATGTCATTTTCTTTAAATGAGACACTCTTTTCTAACTCTAGTTTTTCTTTTTTTCAGAGTATCATATATATTAAATTACACAGGATCTTGCTTTTGCAACTTCCTTTTTTTACTTACCAGTATGCTTTTTACATTTATGAAGTGTATCCCATGTTTAGTTACATTTGAGTTTCCCTAATGACAAAAGGCATTGAACATGTTTTTATGTGTTTATTGGAAATTTGTATAACTTCATTGGACATGTTTATTCAAATAATTTGCCCATTTTTATTTGGGATATTTCTATTTCTTTCTTTTTTTTTTTTTTTCATTTCAGCATATTACGGGGCTACAAATGTTTAGGTTACATATATTGCCCTTGCCCCACTGGAGTCAGAGCTTCAAGCATATCCATCCCCCAGATGGTGCACACCACACCCATTGTGTATGGTTACATACCCATCCCCTCCTTCCCCTCCCATCTTCCCAACACCTGTTGAATGTTATTACTATATATGTGCTTAAGTGCTGCTCGGTTAATACCAATTCAGTCTTGGGTACATGTGGTGCTTGTTTTCCCATTCTTGTGATACTTCACTTAGTAGAATGGGTTCCAACTCTATCCAGGATAATATAAGAGGTGCTATATCACCATTGTTTTGGGGGGCTGAGTAGAATTTTCTTTGTTTTTTTGAAATATGCTGGGTAATAAATTATTATCAGCAATATGACTTGCGACGATTTTCACCCACTCATTGAGTGGTCTTATTACTTTTGATGGTGTACATTGAATCGCAACAGTCTTAATTCTGATCAAGTTCAATATATGTATTTTTGTCATTTGTACTTTTGGTGCCATATATTAGAAATCATTAACTTAAGAACACAAAGATTTATTTCTATGTTCTCTTCTATGGGTTTGGCAAATTTAACATTTACATTTAGGTGTATGATCCATTTTGAGACAATAATGTATGTAGTGTGAGGGATGATTCCAATGTGCATGTGAATATCCATTTTTCCCTGCAACATTTGATGAAAAAATATTTTTCCTATTGCATCGTTTTGGAAACCTTGCAAAAATCAATTGACCATAAATGGAAGCATTAATTTTTGAACAGTCAATTCTATTTCTTTGACCTATATGTTTATTCTATACCAGTACCACAATCTTGGTTACTATTGCTTTATAGCCAGTTTTAAAATCAGTATGAGTGTAATGATAAAACTTCGTTCTTCTTTTTCAATATTGTTCTTGCTACCCGAGATCTCTTGCATTTCAAACATGAATTATAATCAGTTTGCCAATTACTAAAAAAAGAAGGATCTTAGAATTTTGAGAGGGATTACATTGACAGTAAAGATCCATTTGGAAAGTACTATCATCTTAATAGTATTAAGCCTTCTAATCAATGAAGTTGAAATTTTTTCCATTAATTTGTGACTTATCTAATTTATTTCAATATGTTTTATAGTTTTCTGTGTATATATCTTACACGTGTTAAATTATTACTAAGTATTTTTCATATTTGATACCATTTTAAATGGAATTCATTTTTTAATTTCATTTTTAGATTGTTAATTTCTAGCATATGGAAATACGATTGATTTTTTTATATTGACCTTGTATACATCAACCTTCCTAAACTCATTTTGTAATTCTGACTGTATTATTTTGATTGCCTAGAATTTTCTATACATAAGGTCATGTTATTTGCAAAGAGGGAGAGTGTGACTTAATTCTTTCAAGCTGGGTGTCCTATATTTATTTTTCTGATCTAATTGTCCTGACTCCTACCTTCAGTACAATATTGAGTAAATATGGCAAGAATGGATATCCTTGTCTTATTTCTAATCTTGGGGAAGTTACTGAGCCTTTCAAAATGATGTATGATTTTGTATGTGTTGTTTGTGGATGCTCATCTTAGTTGAAAAAAAGCTCCCTTCTATGCTCAATTTATTGAGTGCGTTTATCATGAATAACTTTGGGACTTGTCAAATGCTTGTGGATTATGCATCTTTTGAAATAACCATGAGGTTTTTACCTTTTATTCTAGTAATATAGTATATTGCAAGAATTGTTTTTGTATGTGAACCAAACCTGCATTCCTGGGATAAATATGCTTGGTTTTAGTGTATAGACCTCTTTATGTATTATTGATTTCTTTTTGTAGAAATTCTCTGAGGATTTTTCCATCAATATTCATTAGGCATATTTATCTGTTATTTTTTTATATTAATGTCTTTGTCTAGCTGTCATATCCAAGTAAATTGGCCACATAGAATGCATTTGGCAGTGCTCTCTTCTATTCTGTTTGGGTTTTTGTCTGCTTTTTGGAAAAAGAGTATGAAAAGGAGTGGTATTACTTATTTGAAGATTTGTAATAATTTACCAGTAAAGTCATTCCATGCTGGATAACAATTGACTCCAAACAAAAATTACAAGAGCTTGGATAGGGATCCTCCCCCAGCTGATTGTTCAGTTGAGAACTAAGCTGCTGCCATTATCTATATGTGCACTCCTGTAAGAAACTGTGATAACTGTGTTTGTGGTTTTGAGCCACTAATGTATATGGTAATTTGTTATGCAGCAATAAATAATATACTATATATTATATATTAATATAATGAGATACCCTGAATTACACCCTGGAATATAAAAGTGAGATTATTGAGAATCCTAGTAAAATATGAATAAAGTCTACATTACATAGGTAAATAGTATATATAGGTATATATAGGTATAAATAGTATTTCTAGGTATATAGTGTATAGTCTAAAGTATATAGGTAATAGTTTTGTACCATGGTCAATTTCTCAGTATTCATAAAATATACTTTGGTTATGCACTTAACAAAACAGGGAGCTGAAAAGTATATACAACTCTTTACAATCTATACAAACTTATGTAAATCTAAAATTATTTCAAAACAAAATTTTGTTTTTAATAAGTGTTATAATGGTTTAAAAAAAAACATAAACCAAAAGCTTTGGGCTCAGGAAATAAATGGACATGTAGGGAGAGAATAGCAAAACAGCTTCCCTTATTAAACACCATTTCAAACCCAGGTATACCTGCTTTAGGAAGACACCATCCAACTCCAGAGATTCTAATCCTCTTGCCGCTTCCCCGTCACACTCCCCATTATTGAGTCACTAATTTCAGTGTCAGTAATTATTTCTTCAAATATAGGCAGCTGTGCCTCACAAATGGGTCTCAAAAGACCCATTTTCATACTTTGTCTGACAGTGTATCCACAGGATCCCACTAAAGCCTTTTTAAATACATGAATTCTGGACATTAGAAGTCAAGCTTGGGAAATATCAGTGGCAGGGAATACAGATCATATTTCTGTGTTCAGGAAGTGTATATATACACATTTTTTAGTACAGGGTTTCCTTTTTAATATTTTCAAGAAAACTCTATCTTTAAGCCTTTGAGGTAACCCTGTGAAAATTAATTTATTTCCTTTCTCAAGACTTCATCATAAATTCTTTAAGATCATGTCTTCTATTGACACTTAACATTGTAGAATTATAATGACCACTGTGAAGCCCCAAATCCACATAATATGTATTGTCATGTTAGCAGGTGAGATGGATACCAAACAAGAAATATTTTTAAGCAATGGTTTAGGCTAGTCAAGGCTTACACAGACCTAGAAGTCAACCGTTAGACACCAGCCTTTTGCCAGAAGAAGGACAATGAGTGATACAAAATGTATGATACACAGGTGGAGAATCATGGTAGAAAAACAAAAGAACAAGCAAGATACAACATATCCTCACCTCACCTCGAAGAGAACTGAGAGAGGAACACAGGCTGAATGGTGGCTCCATATATGTGCTGCTAAACAATGAATCCCACAGCAGGGAGGACGGTCCACACAGCTCCCTGCTCACAGGCCATAGCACACTGCTCTATAGCACCAGGGTTGTTTCCAGGAACCATGCCTGCAAAACCCATCAAGCCATGAGACTTCAGCCTGCATTCCCATGGTCATCCGCAAAGCCAAGATTCTTGTATTTATGATCCATTATCATGGATTATATTTTCCACACCACATTTCATGGCTTCAGTGAGAAAATGAGCTTCTGTGCCCTGAAGACTTGGAGTAAAAGATACAGCTGCCCTGGACCACAGTTCTCACTTCAGAGATCAGGCTAGCAGTTATTTAGGTGCTCTTATTTTGGGCATTTTTAATTCAAGAAACCTTGTTACCCCTCCAAGGTCATACCAAGACAGGAGAGAATCATTTAACTTATCCATCTTCAAATATAGAGGTTTATTTCATTCATTCCATTACAATAGGAGTTCCTGTAATTCTCAAAGGTATAATTTCTTCAACCTACTAAACATGTTATCATCAGATTTCACTGAGGTTGGACTGTCCATAAGATTCTCAAAATGATGCCATTGTAAACATACAAAAGTCAGAGCACATTATAAGACATGAATCCAACACACTGTCTCCACACACTACCCTGAATACAAATTAGAGTTCAATGGAGATATATATATATATATATATATATATATATATATATATATATGCATATATGTGTCATTTATCCATTATGTATATATGACATCAGGACTTGATATTAACTTTATTGAGTCTTCCTGGAACCTGAAACTCTAGGTGCACACACAGTCAACATCCTAAATTATATGAGTTGCTTCTTCATTCAATATATTCATCAAGGAACACCAAAACCCATTCCCTTTTTCAAGACCCCAAAGGATAGTTGACCAGAGTAACAAGTGAGCAGAACAGAAATTTTACAAAAATAGACAGCATCTTCTGCAGTGACTAATCAAAGGTGATTTTTATGGTCATCAAGCATGAGATTAGAAACAGGAATTAATAAAAATTGGATATACAATTGTTCTGCATTGAAGAAATGGATTTGGAATTCAGCTTATAGGTAGGATTGCTCTTATTTCTAGTATTAGGAGAGAAATTCTCAAATGTAGCTTTTTCTAAGTCCATAGAAAGGTACCTTTCCTGGACAAACATATAACTAACTCTTTGCCATTTGTATCTTCATTCTCAATAAATTTCCTGAGCTGTAGTTTTTAAACATTACTCTCCATAAATGTTCTATTTTTGTTATTACTAGTTTATTCTCGAGGTATTTTTCTGAAGTGTTTATTTATAAACTCTAGCCCTCTCCAATAAGACTTAAGAGATTTTTTAATGAATGTTTACAACTTCCCCATCATAGGATATTTCTTTATGCTGTCTTAAATGAAATGCATAAGAGTTGGACCATGACCAGGAGTCCCACCCACGGAGAATTTGTTTATACTGAAAGACTCCCTTATAACTCTTATGTGATCTGTGTACAGTTTACTCCTACCAAAATAGCTAATGTCAAGGGGAGCCGTAGCTTCAATAAAAGTTAGTTTAAGGTGTATTGGTCAGGTGAGACACAACGAAGGCAATTCAACAAAACATATGAAATAACAGAAGCAGCGTATTGCACACAGTTCCCAGAGAGAAGAGGACAGGACACTTCAGATGGCCAATGAGAGGGGGTACCTTGTCGTGGACACACACTCAAAACCAGCCTGTAGGAATCAAAGAGAAAGAGACAGGGTTAGGGTCTAGTAGCTGAGGCCTTTATTGGGGTCTAGTCTGATACCCAAGAAAGCTTCTCACAGAGAGTTCTAATTGATGGGTTTACAGGAGCAAGCATGAGTTCCATAAAGTTATGCTTTAACTAAGAGGTCCCTGGGTCATATCTTCACAGTGTACATAGAGGAGGGCCTGTGGGGTGAGTCCAATGTTATATCTAGCTGTCCCATAGGGAGGTGGCTACCAATAAGTGGTTGTATGAGATAACTGGAAAAACAATATTGAGGAACTAGGAGGTTTTGGAGGACTAGAAACTGTGTCAAGGGCAACTAAATACTGCTTCTGATATGATCAAGTTAAACCTGATTTAAAATGATACTAAGGCAACATAAGATTATTAGGATTCACAACATATAAAGTACAACTTTCAACAGTACTCTAGTATTTAATGTGTATAATAACTAGGTAAAAGGTAAATGAAGCTGATCAGTTTATATGAAACTATATTTCAATAGGTTTTATCAATAATAAACTAGAAACAGCAGATGAGCTGCCCCAATATTACACTGAGAAATGGACAGTCACAGAGAAAAATAGTGTATTCCATTAATTCTAAAGTGCACATTTTCATGGCTTTCAAATAGAGATCTATCTAAAAATTGATAGCCTCAAACACTATTGAACAGAATTCAGTTTTTATGTGATTGTTCTCACATGCACACACATAAACTAAGTCTAAAAACCTTTCATTGACATCTACTCTTAATATTATCATATGAAATCTTGCAGAGGAGCTGTCATTAGGTTGGGAAGATAATCTCAGAGAGGGTAGCATATGAATCTCACAAGAAATGCAGCATCACCAAACCTGATTAACACAGATGATGATAATGAGGGGAAAATCATGGACAGGATCAGTTGAAAAATAGTTCAGAAGAGATTGGTCTGAATAAGAGAAATTTAACACATCTGTGCTAATGAATTTTACTTATGTTTTCATCTCATTGAATTAGACACTTGATATAAGACAAATATCCACACTTACACAAGATAAGAATTGTTATGAATAATTGTGAGGTAAATATTCTAAGTCATAAGAAACATTTGTGTTATAGTTTGACAATAATACTATTACTTCATTGCAACATAAGTTAATAATGCATTTAACAATTGATGCAAAGGATATATCCTTCGATTAGTTAGAAAACATTGCCAGTATTAGGACATACTGACTTTGTGGTTCGTATGAACCTGCTATTAGTCTACAGGCATTATGTATCATTATTTCATTCAATCCTGAGAACATGTAAAGAGGTAGATACTATTAGCACTCCTATGTTCCAGTTCTAAATGTGGACTGAAGCCCTACAAGAAAGAAATAGAAGAACTTTGAGCTAGATTCAGTCTGTCTCTAAGTCCTTTCTCCCATCAACTATATAAAAATGTCTTTTCTGTTATATGATAGATACATTATAGATCTAATTTCAGATATCTTAGCCCACCACATGGTTCATGAAGTTATTTTCCTAAACTTATAAATACCGTATTAAACTGTTTTTATATTTGGGTCTATAATCCACCTGCAATTGATTTTGTGTGTAATGTGAGGTTCAAGGTAGATTTGATTTTCCTGGGTGGATATTCAATTTCCTATTATAATACATTGATTGAAAAAGCCATTCCCCCCACTAATTTCACTTACAAATTATTTGTATGCATATGCCTCTTTTGGAGCTTTCCTCTATGTTTTTTGTTTGTTTGTTTTGTTTCGTTTTAGAGACAGAAATTTCCTGTGCAGCCCAGGCTGGAGATCAGTGGCTATTTACAGGCAAGATCATTGCCCCCTACAAACTTGAACTCCTGGGTTCAAGCAATACTCCTGCCTCAGTTTTCCCAGTAGGTGGGAATGCAGGCACAAACCACAACACCGGTTCTCCTTTATTAATTTCATTGATTCATTTCTCTATCTCCATGCAAATATCACATTGTCTAATAACTAAGAGACTTCACTTAACACAAAAATTTTACGGCCATAACCCTTTATCTTTCTACTGTGATGTTCCATAATGAAGAACATGAAGAGTGTAAACCTGCATTCCTTGCACCTACACCATCATTCCCAACACTGCCTCGAATAAAGAGGAGAGTTTAGAACTTTAGAGTATTACTGTTGACACATATGTCTCCAAGGTCCTCATGAAGCTCAAACAATCCCTCCAACATTACTCCTCACTTTATTTGTTTAGTACATTCTCAGTGAATTTTATTACGTGTCAAGACTCCTCATTATCATTCCCTCGTTTTTGAAGCCTGGAGAATTTTCCACTCCCCCAGCAATAGCCAATGAACACAGGAACTTGTACAGACGTCCCTGGGTGGCTCCTGCACAAGCGCAGATGTGCCATGAATGTTGTCCTCCTCCTGCAGATCACACCCACCAAGGGCGGGGCTGAGGCCAATGCAGCTGAGCTCTGACCACCTCTGTAGGGTCTTCATTGGCAGGGACAGCTGCTCCCTAAGGCCCTTCAGGGGTTGTTTGAAGAATGCAGACGTTTTGTATGAGAAAGACTTTCTCCATAGCCATTCTGCTTGCTGATCAAGGACACTTTACAGCTTCAGGCATCCCTGGTAATACTTGCTCTTATTTAGTTGGTTGTTTATTTTTCCCACTGCAAATGCCCTTCACACTTGTATGCAATTTTCTTTTGTTATCTCACAGAAACAGCATCTAAAATCAACTGCATATTTTTGTATTGTGTATTAATGCCTTTCATTCCTGTGTTTAACACATTGACTACCATGTGAGTTGTATTTAACTCAGGCTAGTTTTGAGCCCCGGGGGCCTCCTGAAGCAAAACCCTGCAGTTGATTCTTAAAAATCTTACTTGTTGATGTTCCTATTGTTACAAT
>RJWJ010042897.1:0-12841 GCA_004363605.1 Indri indri | reverse complement strand
ATCATCTCCAAAAGCAAAAAAATACGATTTATGTATATACTTTGGAATCAAAGCCCCTTTTAAGTCTCTTGGAGCTGAGCATAAATAGAATCCAAGTTTGATCTCTCCCAATAGTAAAATAGTTGGGAAAAAAAGATAATACACACTACCATTAAAGCACTTGGGCCGTATCATTTAAGAACCATTCAAGTAAGTGCTACTAAATTAGTCCTAAGAATGCAGTGTGCTGGAATTTGTAAAGTTGAGGGTGTTTTTCTATAAAGATGCAACTGCTGATTTATCAGTGCTAAAGAAACTCTGCATGGTTGTTTTCCATGCAGGTTGTTTTCCAAGAGTGGTGATGGTGTGCCCAGAGCTGGCCACTCACCCTCCCTAAGTCAGTCTCCCTTGGGACTAATGGTGTTAGCTACAGAATTTCCTCTAAGGGGAATTCACAACCTTCTCCCTGTACTTCCTAAGTGGAGGAAACATGTAATATGTATTTAAATGCCAGTACCCAGTTGGGCAGGTTACTTACTAGAAAATGTAGTTTTGATCGAGGTTCAAATAGAGATAAACAGCAACCTAAGACTTGGGAGGTATCCTTAGAGACAATCATTTTTTTAGGCAGAAAACAGAAAGGCTTATGTATACAGCTGGTATTTACATGAATTCCTCCCACTGATGCCTGGGACTTTAGAAGACAAACTAAGAGATAGGAAGTAAGCAGCTGTCTGTGCAGATGTTGTCAACAAATAGAATTTGGAATTCTGATCTATGGGTGTAAAAGCTTTTAACCACAGACTTATACCTGGGGACCCGGGGAGAAAGGGCATCTCACTGACCTCTAAATGCTATGTATTCAACACTGTCTTTTCTCCATAAGTGAGTCCACCTTGTCCCGAGTAATCGTATCCTATTCGGAGGTGACATTTGTAAAGTGCTTAGAATGGTGCCCAGCTCATCGTCAACGCCATCAAAGTATCGGCTATCAATATTATAGCGAATTCCCAGTGATGGCTTCCACTTGAATGCTTGATAGGTGTTTCCAAATTACGTTCAAAATGGAATTGCAGGTTTTTCTGTTCCCCCAAGCCAGTCTCCCCTGTGTTGTTTTTCTGTCTTTGTAATAGCAACTTGACTTAGTGACTCAAGTCAAAAGCTTAGGGATCGCTGTTGATTCCTCTGTTTCTCTTACTCTTCACATCCAACTCATCAACAAGTCAGTCTGGTCAAAACTCTAAAATAGAAAATGAACCCATCTGCTTCTCTCTGGCTTCACTACCTCTGTTCTTGAACAAACTCCAACCATTTCTTGCCTGGAGGATTGCAGTGACCTTTCACTGTTCATTGTAATCCATTCCCCATCCAGTGACCAGAACTATCACTTTAAAATGTGAATAGGGGCCAGGCTTCTGGCTCACGAATGACTTATCAGAGCATTTAATATAAAATCCAGTCCCCTTCCCATGGAGTCCACCGAAGCCTTTAACAGTCCGGCCCCACCCTATTCTTTGCTCACTACAGTTAATCAGACGGGACTTCTCTTTGTTCCTTCCATTTGTCCCCTTGCACAGACGGGGGTGGAAGTGGCGGGCAGGGGAGAAAACCTTGAATCTTGTTGACACAGAGCAGCTGTGTATTCCATGTGAAAGAATAATAAGGACACAAGAAGAGACGTTTAGTGACTGCCTTAGAAAAAACTGGGGCTGGAAATTACACGCAGCCTTTCTGTGTTGATTTCTAAAGTTAAGCCCTTCAGTTGCCCACGAGATCCTATTGCTTCACTGACTCAAGAACAACATTCCAGAAACTTCTGTTTTTGTCTTCAAAATTACACATTTTTCATGCTCTACTGGATCATTCCTGTCATCAAACAAAGATGTTGTGATTTTTCCCTTCTTAAAAAAAAAATCAAAAACAAACAAGCCAATAGCCAACCTGACCCCATGTCTCCCTCTGTTTCTCTGCTCCCCTTTAGAACAAAGTTTACAAAAAGGGATGTCTGTTCTTGCCATTCTGACCCCTCTCTTCCAATTCTTTTTGGAATTCCCTCCAATCAGGATTTCACACCCGTCACGCCACCAAAACTACTGTTGAGGGCCATAGGTGATCTCCACTGACTGAGTCTTCATCTCTTGTCTGACTCGTCTGATCAGTAACTCTCGGTCACTCTCTGTCCTCCTCGACATGCCTTCTTACTTGGTTCCCAGTCCACCTCATTCTCCTGGTTGCTTTTTGTTACCGTCCTGACTGCTTCTTCTAAACCCTGTTTGTTGGTTTCTCCCCCTGATCCTTCAACTCTACATATCCAAGTGACCCTGGCCTCAGAGCTTGGGTCTCTTTTCTTTCCGTCTTCATGTACTTGTTTGGTGACTTCATGAAGATGCATGGCTTTAACTTCCATCCATATGTTTACAGTGCCTGGATTTTTATCTCCAGACTAAACATTTTCCAAGTCTTGCCTAATTATCATTTCCACGTTGATATATAATAAAGCTTTCAAAATTAAAATGTTCAAAACAAAACCTCTGCTTTTCTTCCACTCAAATCTCCTCCCCTGTTGTCTTCAGCTCAAAAAGTAGTGACTGTCATTATGATCCCTCTGGGTTAGGGGTGGGACACAAAACTGAGAACCTTGGGTCCATCGTAGACTTCTTTTTTTTTTTTTTTTCAACTCCCATATCCGTCCTCGGAGCTCTGCTTTTAAAATACACCCAGAATCTAAACAATGTCTCTCTACTGCTATCCTGGCTGAAGCATTAAATCTTTTGCCTGGATTTTTTCAATATCCTCCTAATTATTTTTCCTGTTTTCTTCCTGTCTGACTAGAATTTATTTTTAGCATGATAGCCAGAGTGATCCTTTTCAAACCTAAGTCAGCCCAAGTCACCACTCTGCCCAAATCAGTGCCTGTTTTCTGTCTCAGAGTGGAAATGAAAGTCCCCATAATGAGCTTTATTTCCCAGTATACAGTAAGGTTCCTGAGAGTTTTATATAGTGCCTACCACGGCACCTGGCACATTGTAGGTACTCAATAAATATTTGCTAAATCAATTAGTTAAAAAACAGACTCCTCAAGAAGGGAGGCAGAGTAATACTTTTTGTTAATAATATCTTAAATTTGCTCAGAAACTCCCAGTGAGGGTAAAGTACATGTAAAACTTACTAGTGATGGACCTCTCCTGTGTAGTCTTTTGCCCATCATGTTCTGTCCTCAGCTCCTAGTTCTCCCTCCCTCATCATGCCACTCCAGCAACTTTGTCCTTCACACTGTTTGTCAGACCTGCCAGGCACACTCCTGTCTCGGGGCTTTAGTATGTGTTGCTCCCTTTGCCCTAACATCTGCATGGCTTGCTCCTCCGCCTCCTTCAATCTTTTGCTCAAGTGGATCTGTTTTCCAGCAAGTTCCTTCCTGACCCTCCTTTATAAAATTGTAATCCCATGCTCACACCAGCCAATCTTTTTCTCCTTTTCTAAAATATTTATCTTGATACACCCTATTACTATCCGATACTCTATAATGCTATACTTTTATTTGATTAAATGTAAACTTCTTGAGGGATTTTTGC
The DNA here is from genome assembly GCA_004363605.1 of Indri indri. Classification (NCBI taxonomy): domain Eukaryota; kingdom Metazoa; phylum Chordata; class Mammalia; order Primates; family Indriidae; genus Indri; species Indri indri. The sequence goes on along the minus strand of RJWJ010042897.1, from coordinate 9,290 downwards.
CTCTTTGGTACTCTGCTGAATCTTCAACATTTCCATCAATGCCTGGCACATAGGAGGCCCTCAGTACATACGTGTCGAATGGATGGGATGGATGAAGTAAGGAGTAAATGAACTCTGATATGAAGGAACTGAAACCTCGGTTGGACAAGAGTTTGAAAGGCAGACAACACAGGTATCATAAATGAAAATCATTTCCCATGGTTGTTGAGAACTTACAAGTCAGGTCACTGAATTGCTATTGATTATCACTGAGGAATAAAGGAGAAGAAAATATGCTCCAGAACTCTATGGACATTTAAAAAATGTCATTCTGAGTTTTGAAACAGGGTAAAGCATAGATTTAGAAAACCTCAGTTTGATATACTTGCTCTTGAACAAGATTTAGAAGTGATCATTATAGTCTGCCTTTGCCTACCAAAGGAAATTTATCACCAAGATCAAATATGTATATACTAAGAACAAGTTGTGTTGAACTAAATTAATTTCTTATTTGCCTTGTTTAAAACTAGAATGCCAGAGAAATGTGAGAGACAAAGTATATTTGCATTTTAGCAAGTCACTGATGAAAAATCTTCCATTATTTTCTTATGGATAAAATGGGGAAAAATAAGCTAGACCTGATATAATTAGATGGATTAATGACTTGTTTAACAATTAAAATGATTGCTATTAGCCTAGATAGAAATTCCACTCAGAAAGTTTTAATCAGTTCCCCATGTTTCAGTAAGCATTCTCCACACATTTCTTTTCTCCTCAAAGTAGGGATCAGGGGTACCCTGTGGCTCTCTCCCTGGTCTTAATCAACATATTTACCAGTGTCTTTATCAATATTAAACTTTCAGATGACATTTGGTTGAGAGGAACGGCAAATATACAGGATGACAGACTCTGGATTCAATACAATCTAGACTGGTTTGGAAGACAAGTTGCCCCTAACAAGACTGAGTATACAGGATCCCATGGAGTTTAAACAGCTACCTGCACCCATGTCAGATGGGGCAGACATAGCTTAGTAGTAGCTCATGTGAAAAAACCTTAGAGGTTTGATTAGGGAAGGTAGAGGTGAAGTTGCTACAAAAAGTAGACCCCACAGGTGTTAGCCCAAACTACTGGGGCAGTTGTGTTCCATGTACCATTGCTTGGCTACTACCTGTAATATATTATCCTTGTCTACATGGTCAAAATGAGTCGGTTTTATGCCAATGTCCTAGAGTATAGGAAGAATGTCCAGGAAACATTATTTTCTTTTTTCTTTCTATAAAATTATTTTTAATTTATATATAGTATAAAATTCATTTTTTGGAGTGTACAGTTCTATGAGTTTTAACACATGCATAGATTTTTGTAACCACTACTCTTGGTTCTCTGGCCAGAGATCATGGGCTTCTCTTGGAACTTCCTCTTTGCGGTTTCATTTTTGGGCTGCCCCGGAACCCAAGCCGACATATATCAGAGGCACCAACAAACCCACGACAACAACACTACTAGGTCGCTTTCAAGTCCTGTGCTCCTATCCACTTTTCAGAATCCTGTCATAGTTGCTTTCTGTATTTTGCCCAGGCGTTTAGTTGTAATAAGTGGGAGAGAGAGTATGGGGTGTACTTATTCCATCTTATCCAGAATCGAACCTCATGATTTCCTCTTCAGTGCATAGAGCGAGTGACACTCTTCAATTGTACTCACTTCTGTTGGTGAGAACTTACTAATAGGGTCATGCCTAACAGCAAGGGAAGCTGGAGAGTGCATCCTCCAGCTGAAGGTGATGGGACAGGCTACAGCTCTTTTACCTAGAATGAGGGAAGAACAGATTTGGGAGAACACTGGTGGCCTGCCACAGGGATGTTAGTGAAGAATACATTCAATTTGGCTTTAAAGAAAAAGGTGGCTAATAAGATCTCATGCTCTATATTTAGGATCTGAAGCAACAGATTACAATGAGACTCTTCCTGCCTCCATTTCATCTTGGACTCCAACATAATAGATATTAGAGACCAAAGTAAGGATTAGAGAAGTCACTGTATGTAGAATTGCAAAAGAGATAGCTACAAACTAGATCAGAATGTAGAGAGAGGGAATATTTGGGCAGGAAATTTCTTTGGCAAAAACTGTCACCTTCACTTTCAGGTGACTGAGCAGACCTTCTATGAAGCCATGTGGAGAGCATCAGAGTGTGTTCATGAGTCAGGGGAGTTGTGCCTGACTCATGCCGGCTGCTGGATAAGACCATCTAATGTGCCCAGTGCTTATTGAGACAATGCTGGGCCATACAGAAGAGAGAGGGCTGAAGCGAGGCTGTCTTGAATGTTCTATCTAGAATAGGAAGGAGCATAGCAGCAAGAACACAGAGAAGAACACTGAATTCTAAGGGCGGAGGAAGGGTCTCAAACAACAATAAACTAAAGTAAAGTACCTATGATAGAGTCAAGAGATTTTTCAGAAAAGAGGTCTTCAGGGATGGAATTCTCAACAAAATCTCACAAATATACCCACAAAAGGAAAGAAAAAAAAGCATTAAACATCTACCAAGTACAGAGGAAACAAAGCCAGATTATGATTCAAGACTTTTTCTGCCATACTACCCACTCCAACTCTGGAAAGGTCAAACATTAGCTAGCAAGCAGAGAAAGAAATAAGAAACCAACCACCACCCACCACCACCATCACCGTCACGCACACATGCAGCCACCACCCTTTTCCTATTGGCGCTGACCCACACTGAGGAAGTAGAGGGAATATAATGCTAGGTCAAACGGACTGTTTTGATTAATATCTTGATTGGGCACTTTCATTATTGAATTGAGTCTGTGTGACTTAAGGTGACCTTGGGAAGGTCTATTATCTAAGAGCAAGAAAAATATCTTTTTTTTTTTTTTTTTTTTGGTAGAGGAAGTTGATTCTCTCTGATCACATTTTAAAGGGAAGATAGGAGACAAAATAGTGTTGCATTTTAATCATGTCATAAATTGCACTTCATCAATGTACCAATTACCAGTATGCAGTATTTTGGTGGCAAGAAGAGAAAATTTGCTCTTATCTGCTCACATAAGAATTTTAACTATTTGTGGTCACTGTACATTACGAGGAATTCAAAAAGGACCCATTTATATCAGTGTGACCATAAACGGATTCAGGAGACTCATGTTACTATTTTCCCAAACTGAAGGACTGTCATGAGGAGGAAAGATCAAATTTGCTCAGCAGTCTCACTGATCGACTAGGTAGGAACTTCATAGCATCATTTGTTTAATATAAGGAAGACTTTCTAGCAATCATGGGACCCCACCGCTAGAATGGGCTGCCTTGAAAGGTGGTGAACTTCACATTGTTGGAGAGATTCCAGTTTCACTGGATGGTACAGTAAAGTTTGTAGAGAGGGTCCAAACACTGGGAGGCAGACTGGAGTTGATAATCTTTAAGATCCTTTCCAACTTCAAGATTGGAAGTTTCTATAATCTCTCTGTCCAACTGTGCTTATACTTTTTAGAAACTATCATATTAAGTTTCAAACACTCTGAGTTAAATTTAAAAGTACGTGTAATCTCTTATGTAACAAGCATCTACTCTCACTGATCATGTCTGTCTATTTAAGTCTCATAGGAAACTGGCCAACTAGAAAGAAACTCCAGCAGGTTTTAGAAAACATGGAATCCATAACCAAAAAAAAAAAAAAAACCCTTGAATAATGGCAGTTTAGCTAAGTCTCAAGGGTAATTAAATTTATGATTTGTTTTATACCACAAGCAAGAAACTCCCCAGCTTCCCCATCTCCCCTCCTCTTCACTGCTGCTCACCGTCAACCACCGTCTCTCAGTAATCCACTAGCTCTTTACAACTCGATCCACTCAGAGAAAAATAAATCTTTGTTCGGATGTATCCAGGCCATTGTCTGGATACATCTCTCTGAAATACAGTGAAGGAAGCACAGCTGCTCCCAGCTGAAGATGCTGCATGGGGTTCCCTGTGCTTACCTGTTCTTTTTAAGAGCTGTTTATGCCAATGGCTCTTACATTTTTCTCAGATTCCACAATAGCGGGGCACACATGGTGGGTCCTCAATAAATAAAGAAACAAAGATTGCCTCTTCTTTTCATCTCTCTCTTTGGGGAGCTACAGAGAGAAAACCAGAATTGGTCTTACAAAGAAAACTACACGGCTTTTAAGAGTGCTGGGTGTGGGTTTTATTCTCAAATATTTACTGACCATGTGGAATGCAGAGACAAAGCACACAAGATCCCTGCAATGAGTGTGCTAGCCATCTAGTTGGGGAGATAAAATATGGGGAAATAGACGTGATAAAAGAAAATGCAGGTGTGGTAAATGTGGGTAGATTAGGATCTCAGCATTGGGAGGGACATTAAAGATTAGCAAGGTCAGCCGGGTGTAATGGCTCCTGTGTGTAATCCCAGCACTTCGGGAGGCTGAGGCAGGAGGATTGCTTGAGGCCATGAATTCAAGACCAGTCTGAGCAAGAGCAAGACCCTATCTCACAAAAAAAAAAAAAAAAAAAAAATAGAAAAATTAGTCAGGTGGGGTGGTACCTATCTGTGGTCCTAGCTACTTGGGAGACTGAGGCAGGAGGATTGCTTGAATCCAGAAGTTTGAGGTTGCAGTGAGCTCCGATGATGCCACTGTACTCTATTCTGGGAGACAGAGCAAGAGCCTGTTTCAAAAAAAAAAAAAAAAAAGATTACAGCGGTCATACTCCTCTTTTTATAGTTGGGTAAACTGAGGCCTTTCTCTGCTCTCTGGAGTACTTCCATCCTCATATTACTTGAAGCTCTATCCCTCAGTGTCACTGACATTGCTGCTGGCCTCCCAGCAGCCACTGCCTTCTGCTTGCTGATGCAGGTTTGTCATCTCTGTAGCAGTTGTGCCCAGCCCAAGGGATGAATCATGATTGGTTTAAGCCATGATTACGCAATTCCTCTTTGTCAGTGATATAGGGATGACAGTGTCACGGTGAGACTTAAGGAAAGTCAGCTGAAGGCTTCTGGGAAAGTTTTCCTTCCTGACTTAAAAAAAAAAGTAAATATGGAGAAGGCTCTTTTGTTTCTTTCCATTTTGTTTCAAAGGCAGATGCTGATGTCTGAGGATGTGGCACTTGGACCTGGAACAGACTTACTTGTGCCATGAGAAGAGATATTGCTGACCATGTTAGATAACAGATTGGTAGCATCAAGGAATCCAGGACCAACCTCTGTCTAGACTTCTTGTTAGATAATGTTAAATATACTTTTGGTTTAATTCTGTGTGGGCTTTCTTTTACTTGCAACCATAAACATTGATAAGTTTTATCTTATGTAACTCTTCCCACTCTCACTATCTTCTCTTCTTATTCACTTTACTGGAGCCTCTGGAACCTGGGTTCCACTGTAAATAATTCTGATGCCATCACAAAACACTCTCATCTCTTTGCCTAACCTAAACCCTGGCTCTCAGAGGGAACTGGTTCTGTTGTAGCCTTTTCAGACAATCATGTCATTCTTCATTCTTCAAATGTCACAGGGATCAGAGATAAGGAAAGCATTATCCTAGATGTCTATTGCCTGGGTAGACCATTAATTCTCTACTATTATGAGAAAAAGAAAATCCCTCCTCCTTTGAGAAAGCAAGAGGAAACAGATTGTGATTATACCTGATTATGCCTAATAATAACTACCATCTGGCTAAGACATCCTCTACCCCTGCATGTTGTTGCCACGGTCCCCGCCCTCCTGGGTAACTCCTTCATATCCCTTTTCTGAAGTCTCTGACAACTGGTTCACAGGCTTTCTTTTTTCTCCAAATAGTTTCATCACCAAGGGTGACTTTAGCATCCATGTAGATGACCTTGCCAATACCCGGGCTCCAGGAATAAGTGTTTAGCCTTTCATTGAAATAGTCTTTTCATTATGTATAATACTGGTACAGCAATTCTAAAATGTGTCAGCAAATTATTTGACATTTCTCCAATCAAGAGACAGGATCTATGTCCCCTATCTTTGAATTGAACTGGCCTCAGTGACTCCGTCTTAGTCGGTAGAATGCTGTAGAAGTGACAATATATTTGAGGCTAAGTTATTAATAGAAAAAGACATGCAGCTATTACCTGGTTCTCTTGGGGTGTTCATTCTAGGGGAGGCTAGTCTCCATGTAAGAAGTCCAGTTACTTCGAGACAGCCATGCTGCAGAGCCCATGGGTAGGTGCTCCAGTCAGTCGTCCCAGCTAAACTCCCCACTGACAAAGAGCATCACTGGTGGATAGCCTTGTTAGTAAGCCATGGCCCTGTCTGAATTTCTGGCACAGAACTTGTGAGCATAATAGAATGGTTGTTTTAAGCTACTAAGTCTTGGGATAGTTTGTTATGTGGCAATAGCAACCAGAGAGGCAGGACAGAACAGAACAGATTGTTGTTCAACCTGATTACACCTAATAATAACTACCAGTTTTTGAACATGACCATTGTGCCAGGCATTGTGTTTAGATTAAGAATGTGTGATAATGTCAAACAAACATGGGTTCTAATTCCTGCTCTGCTACTTATCAGTTGTGTGATTTTGGGCAAATAGCCTCTCTACCTTTCTGAACCTCAGTTTCCTCATCTATAAAATGGGAAAAATAACACCCATCTCATAAAATAGTTTTAAAGATTAAAAAAGTTACTGTATTTAAGTTGAGTGCTACTGGCACTCAACAAGTGGTATTTGTTTTTGATAACTCAAGAATAATATGGCATATGTAGGAAAGAGGTGAGAGATGAAGTTATAATGGAAGGAGGAAGAGAGCTGCAGAATCTTAAATGTTGGGCAAAGAAGTTTGGAACTTGGGGGAATTATAAGGTTTTTTAAAATTTGAAATGAATTGGTTTTGTTTACCAATTTAATCTTTTAATTATGTGTGAGAGAATGGTTTTAGTCTTCTAAAAATTATATTTCTGACTCTATAGTATTTTTATAAAAAATGTAGTTAAGTATTTTAAGTATAAAGCAAAGTACAGAAAAAATAATATATTAGTCACTGAGAACTGGCCCCTCCAACTTGTTAATATTTAGCCACATTTGTGTTTTAGAAGATGAACTTGCTAAGGCGATGCAGGATGGATTGAGAGGTAGAACCCCAAAGCGAGGGGGCTAGCTGGGGTATTTCAATTCCAGCATTACCGGGAGGTATGCAGCCGTGATTCAAGGATGAGTGGGAGGCCGGATGGGAAGGTGTGCGTGTGAGAGGCCCCTCGAAGGAATACAGCAGGCCTTGGTCTTCTGAGAGACCTATGGTCAAATTCCCCTCGCCAGCCCCCAGAGTCAGTCATATCATTAATCATTTCTCTTTTTTCTTGGGAAAAAAATAAAATTAACACAGTGTGACTACTAAGCAAGTTACACTAAAATGTGTGAGCAATTTTGTCAGAAATATAAACTCTACATATTACAGTAAAGGAAACATGGAATGTTTGCCAAGATTTTGTGAGAAATCTTTGTCTAAAAATTGTGCCAGCTTGCTAAATATAGAGTTGCTCCAAAGAACAGAGCCAAACTTCCTGTTAAACCTACCTCACATGAGATAATGGGGTTACCCTGGATCTTGTCCCATCACTGCTTTTACCCCAGGGGAGTCAGGAGTAGGGTTAGGGGGCCTTTCTTTCCTTGAGCCACAGTCTCCCAGTATCTGTGGCCGTCCTCCCTGAAGAAGGTGGCAGGAAGTATCCATATGTCCTCACACACCTGAGAAAAGAAAAAATTTCATGGGCAGATGGCTGAAACAAGGCCAGGGACTACCTGTGTATTGTTTAATATTTTTCCAACTAAAGAATTAAGAACGAATAGTAGAAAAACTCTCTGATTATATCCCATGGATTCCTTTTAAAGAAGGAAAGTTGGGTTTGGTTCCAAGGAGGGGGCCACCTCTAATATTAGTAAGCACTTAAAAATGTTAGTAGTTGACTGAATATAAAGAAGTCAAAATGGCTCAAGGTATGAAGTCTACAACAGCAAGAGAAGGTTGAGCAGGGGAAAGAGGCATGTGTGATTTTTGGACATCACGATGGTAAGCATGCCAATCACTGTTTGGAAAGGCGATTTGAGTCTTTGTGCAAGCCTGCATCTGTACCCTGTACTAGATATGAGAGAAGGATGGCTTACAGAAGGAGGTGCTAGAAAACCAATGCAGTGAATTATGTCTCCCTAAAAGACATGTCCAAGTCCTAACCCTTGGTACCTGTGAATGTGGCCTTACTTGGAAATGTAGTCTTTCAAGATGTAATTAAGCTAAGGATCTTGAGATGAGATCATTGTGGATGTAGGTGCACTCTGCATCTAACATTGATGTCCTTATAAGGGCAAGGAGAAGGATATTTTGGACACAGAAGTGCAGAGACACAGAGAAGTAGGTGATGTGAAGACAGAGACACAAACTGGAGTGATATATCTATAAGCCAAGGAACACCAGGGGTTACTGGCAGCCACAACAAGCTAGGAGCCAGGCATACAACTGATTCTCCTTCAGAGTCTCCAGAAGGAGCCAACTCTGGTGACTTGATTTCGATTTCTGGCCTCTGCAAGTATGAGCGAATGCACTTTTGTTGTGTTATACCACCTAGTTTGTGGTCATTTGTGATGGCGGCCTCAGGAAGCTAATACAACCACCCACAAAAACACACATACAAATAGGAAACCCAGGACTAGAAGAGGGGACCTTGGTAGGTCTAGAATATGGTAGCATCGCCACATATGGCTCTTCAAATTTAAAGTAATTAGGATTAAATAAAATTAAAAATTCTAGCCCCAATTCAAGTGCTCTTAGCCACATGTGGCTCACAGTTACCAAACGGGACAGTGCAGGTAGAAAACATTTCAGTCACTGCAGAAAGTTCTACTGGGCTGCGCTACTCTCAGCAGTAATTGCTGTGAGAACCACAAACCCAGGTTCCATCTTTATGGGCAAGCAGCATGCATGGAGATCATTGGCTTCAAATCTTTCTTTTCACTCACACCTGCAGCAGAAGATAGCAGTTATCACTGGTAGTGTCACTTTTGATTATGAAGGAACAATAGCAGCAAGGTATAAATATAGTGCAACCACCTGTCTCAGGTTTCCTCCCACACCCCTCTTCCCAAACAACAAACATAATAAATGATGGTATTGATAGGCAATTCTCTCCCAAGCCAACATCCCAAATCATCGATAGAAACTATCAAACACATTGCTCTTGTCTGTGAATGCTAGGTGACTCATGCCCAGGTGAACATATTCACTCAATTTCCTTCCTTGTATATTTCTATTTCCTCTTAAAATTTTAAGAGGGACTTTCCCCA
>RJWJ010042896.1:0-12849 GCA_004363605.1 Indri indri | reverse complement strand
ACAGTACAATACGTTTCCCCAACCCTATTCTTCTGGGGCTTTTATGACTCACAATTGACAAAGGCCTCACTAATGGAAATGCAAATTTCCTACCTGTCAAAGACTGAAAATGCTTTCTGAAAACACTGGTGGGGCAGAAAGTACATTAGCATCTGCATATTAGGGAGAGAAACTGCTTCCAATAAATTTGCGGGATAAAATGTTTATTGGATGCTAAGACATAAATAAAATAGTGCTGATAAGACCTCCCATGCAGACGGGACAGCTTCTTGGGCATTTTAAACTTTTTTAATCCCTTCGGTTTCAGCACAGGGATTATTCAGATTCAAATAACTGGACGCTGCTTTGATCAAGGCTTTGACTGGGGACCGGGGGGCAGGCGGGTTGGGTGCCCCGGATCTCACCGCTTGCTCTGCCGTCCACCTTGCTGAGTAGAACTGCCCAAGGTCCGACCGATGGGGATTTGTCATTTCTGAGCAGACAAATACCTTTCTTCCTCTGCTCATCCCTGCCTGGTTCTTCACCTTCTGCTGTGATCATTATTTAAATGTGTGTGTCTGTGTGAAGGACGGGGAGTGAAATAGGGTATTTGCTTGGGATTTTGGCGGAGAGCCGGCCCCGGGGACGGGTCTTGGAAAGTGGGGGTGGCCTCCCATACTGGTTTGCTCGGGCTGCGCTGACAAAATGCCACAGACTGGGGGGCTCAGACAACAAGAATTATTGTCTCACCTCGGGAGGCTGGAAGTCAAAGAGTCACAGTGTCAACTGTGCTGGTCCCTTCCGAGGGCCGTGAGGCAGAGTCTGCTCCAGGCCTCTCTCCTGGGCTTGCGGACGGTGTCTTCCCCCTGACAGCCCAAAACAAGGGACTGAGGCAAAGATCTCAATCGACGGAGGTTTATTAAGCCAAAGTTTGAGGATGCGCCCAGGAAAAACACAGGCCACAGACACATCTGCGACTGTTTTTTCCAAAGAGGGGTTTGGGAACTTGGTATTTAAGGGGAGAGAGTCCACAGAAAGAAGAAAGAAAAGGCGGGTGAAAAGTGAGGCAAATGGTTACAATCTTGAGAGACTTCAGGAAAGCTACATTTTACAGAAGAGAAGGCAAACGTTTAAGGGGAAAAGGAGAGTGAGGGAAGAAGCCATTCTGCAGACGTCTCTGGGCGGAGGAATGATTGATCTCATCTTGTGTCTGTTCTGCGCCTCAAGCTACAATTGGCACGTCCTTATTTATGGGAGGCCAGCAAGGAGACTCCATGAGCGACCTGTGGGGGCCGTCCTTGAAGATGCCTGAGGCCGTTTGTCTTTCCTGGGGCCCAGGCTGATGCATAACGTCAGTAACAGCTGTTCGTTTGGAAGCGGGTGTTGCGTGATTCAGCCTCCAGACTTGACCTTCCCTTTTGCATAAGGAGTGTTGGGGGGTGCTGAGATTTTTATTTTCCTTTATACCACTATTCCTGTCTCTGTGTCCACATTTCCCTCTTTTGAAAGGACACCCATCTTCCTGGATCAGGGCCCACTCTAATGACCTCATTTTCACTTGGTTATCTCTGTAAAGACCCTGTCTCCAAATAAGATCACGTTCTGAGGTGCTGGGGGTTAGGACTCCAACACAGGAATTTCGGGGCGGGGGAAGGCGCAGTTCAGCCTGATGACACTGCGCGTCTGGAAATGTGCAGGGGCTCGGATCCATGGAGCTCTCCTTCCAGGAGAGTGGGGAGATACGAAAAACTGGCGGGCTGTCCCTATCCTTGGCCCCTGTTTCTTGTCACCGCAGCCTGCCATCGAAGCGATGGACGCTTTCCAAGGACCCAGTTATGGCTTTCTCCTCAGTGGCCCAGCACAAGTCCTGATGTTCAACACAACATTTTAATTACTTTTTAAATGCGCCCTAAACGCAATGACACTGCGACGGAGAGCCCGGCCAGAGTGCCTGTCCCCGCGGAGGGCCATTCTCTGTGAAAGAGGGCTGCTCTTGGGGAAGGTGGAGAGGCCAGAGCACAGGCATGTCGCGGGACATGCGGGCAGGAGACCCTCCCAGCCTCAGTGGGCAGTAGCAGCGTTTCCATCTCTTCTCCCTGGTTCAAAGGTGGCAGGGATGTGGGACACGGCGCCGTGCGATGCTGCAAACAGATGGGTCAGACGCGGCGTGTTCTCAGGCAGTGCACGGAGCAGGCCAGGGTGACTGGCTCAAGCCCCTGTTGGTGTCCTCTGAGGCAGAGTGATTTGTCAAAAATGTAGAGCTGACAGAAAAATTAATTGTATCTCATTTACTTGGCCATGGCCTCACAAATGGGAAAGAAAGAGAGATCGAGGCCTCCTTCGGTTCCGGAGTATCCCCAGGAAGAGTTCTAGGACATTATTATTATTATCGCTCTGGCTTAAAACAACAGAAATGTATTGTCCATAGTTCTGCAGTCTAGAAGTCCGAAGCCTAGGTGTTGGCAGGGCCTCGCTCCCTCTTGGAATCTGCCCGGGAATCTCTCCCTGCCTCTTCCCTGCCTCCTATGGTTTGCAGCAATCTCTGACATTCCGTGGCTTGTACCTCCATGGTGTATTCTCCTCTGTGTCTCTCGCCTCACGTGGCTGTCTTTTTTGTAAGAACCGAGAACATTATTTTAAAAGTCTGAGATCAGAGGCTAGACACTTGTGACCTGCAGGCCAAACTGAGATACTGCTTTCATTTCGATGAAGTAAACTCAAATGCTTTTAGGGGATGGATCTGCTCTGGTTTGCCACAGTCACCACCACTCCCTATTGTCACTCTTTTGGGATTCTAACCTGTCGTGTTTTGGACGTGGGCACTGCTGCTTGGGGCTGGAGAGGGAGGGTGAAGGAGAGGGTGCAACTTACACCAGGACACGCACAGGTGTGGGCTATGAACATAGCAAGGCTCTGCGTCTGCTCCCTGCCAAAGCCCCAGGGCAGCAGCACCCTTCTGGGGGAGGCACCAGGGGGCCTGAGTGCTGCTTGGCCTCTGGGAAGTCCTGCTGGGTGACTTGGGGGTGGGGAGAGGTTGCAGGAGCCGAGGAACCACATGTCTGGGGCTTGTCAATGAATCGCTGTGAGCCCCCTCGGCTACAGGACAAAAGTCTTCTCCAAGTTTCCCTAATAGCATGAACTTGGAGGCGCTTATACCATCCCCACGAAGGGCCTGGCCCCAGACACTGAGAGAGGAGGGATGGGTGGGGCCCAGCCACATCCGTTTGTATGTATTTTATTGATTTTTACCTTATGATATTTATCTTATACAGTTTACTATATTCAACGTATTTATTATATAATAAAGGATATATTTATTATAACATTGGATTTCCATATTTAGACTATAATAATGTATTGTAAAATTAAATATATGAATATAACTAAATAATATATTTATTTTTATTTTATGTTATCATTTCCCGCAGGACTTTTGCTCAGGGGAATTTTGAATGAACACAGACGTAGACGAATCGTGTGTTGACCTGTTCTCAGCGCATCACGACGACAGCAGCTCCCTTCCGCCAGCTGTCTGCTCGCTGCCGCACTGGACTCTCCAAGCAAGGCGCGGCCCAGCCTCCCTGGGCTTCCCACGTTCACGCCCATTCTAGCTGGCGTGTCGATGGAGGCTCCTCCTCTGAAAGAGCCAGAATGGGCCCCTCCTGAGCCCTAGGGGAGGACGACGCCTCCAGGCGCTCCTGGGGGCCGCATGGAAGGGGCTGTGTCAGAGTCCTCCTGCCGCGGTCCACCGCCCAGACCGCTGAGGTGCAGGAGTGCCGAATGGCCACACGGTTCCTGGCTTGGCCAGCCTTTGGACCAGTGAGGTCTCTAACGAAGACGAGAGCTTTGGCCAAAAGCAAATTAATTTTTTAAGATAAATACCTCCAGCTCCCCTTAGTCTTGAAGGCATGAGATCAGGAAACTTTTCTTCCTGTGCACCTCTTCAGGGTTGAGCTGTCCATACTCTTTGGAAAACATCGCTAGCCTCCAACAATGGCGGGGAATTGTGTTTTCCCTCCTAAGCCTCCCTACCAGGTGGTGTGGAGAATGAAAGCAAGTCTCTGGCTGATGGCCGACGAATGTACAGTTATTAGTGGGCCAGATACGAGGACACCCCTTGTACCTGTGGGCTCGGCAAAGTCCTTGCTCACTTCCCTTCCAGAAAGATTCACTCCAGACACCTGTAAGAATATGCTGAAGGCAGGGTCAAGCACCCTTCTGGATGAACCAAGCAGCAGACTCTGCTGCAGGTTTTTGGGTGGGAGGAGTAGGCGCACCCAGAGCCAGTCGAAGTCCAGCCTAGGCTTCTCCCCCAGAGGTGGGAGTGTGGGGGCTCCCAGCTCTACACCCCATTCATGCAAGTACAGGGGACCTGCTTCCAGGCAACCACAGAGCTCCAGCAGGGCCAGTGTCACGAGGGGAAAATAACTTCTAACACCCCAATGCCAGTAAATGCAGTCAGTGGTCCAGCTTTAACTAGAACACGGAGCCTCTGCCCTGAGGGTGGAGCCCTGGCCGTGGTCTCGCAAACGCTCACCAGCCCCTCCTAGAGAGCGGATTGGAGATAATTCTGTCTCCCTCGCTCTCTCTCACACACACACAAGTCTGCACTGTCCTTACCGAACTTTTTAACATGTATTATGTGCGCTCTAACAGCAGAACTGTGCCTAATAAATATTTGTTGAATGAACCAATGAATTTTTCAATTATTGGAATCAGGAAACTCCGCCAGAGGGCCACCAAACCTGCTGAGAAGAAAGAGTGGGCCTCGGGGTGTGGTGGTCTGTGGAGAGGTGACGAGAGGTGTCTGTGCGGAAGGCAGACCGGCATGACCCTCCGTTGTGCTCACTGGTGGGAAGGAAGCTAACTGAAGAGGCAGAGGACAGATTCAGCCTCTCCTGGAGAATACTTCAGGGAAACCTCTGGAACTCGCTCCTCACTTCTCACATCTTTCCCTTGGGAGGTCTTTCTTCAGCTCCTGGACAAGGTCTTGTCACCCTGCTGTTTATATAGGTTGAGTGTCCCTTATCTGAAATGCTTGGCACCAAAGCTGTTTTGGATTTTGGAATTTTTCAGATTTTGGAATGTTTGCAGTATACTTACTGGTGGAGTGTCTCTAATCTGAAAATCCAAAATCCAAATTGCTCCGATGACAATTTCCTTTGAGCATCACGTCAAAAACTTTTCAATTTTGGACCATTTTGGATTTTGGATTTTTGGATTAGGGATACTCCATCTGTATGTGCCAAAGCTGGGTATTGATAAAATAAGAAGCTGAAGACTACAGAAAGTCCACGTGTCCAGAGTTTGCAGAATGGGCAGGTGGGGAAGTGGCCAGGCCAGGCTGGGCAGGGTCTTGCAGGCCCAGGGGGAGGATCTGGAAGCTCCCTCTTATGAGCTGAACTGTGTCCCCCCAAAAAGATATGTTGAGGCCCTGACTCCTGGTACCTCAGAATGGGACCTTATTAGGAAATAGGGTCTTTGCAGATGTAATCAAGTTAAGATGCGATCAATAGTGTGGACCTTAATCCAGTATGATTGGCAGCCTTATAAAAGGGGAAATGTGGACACAGACCAGACATCAGAGGGAAGACTATGCGAAGAGACGTGGAGAAGACAGCTGTGTGAAGACTGGAGTGATGCTGCCACCAGCCAGGAGAGGTCCGGGGCTGCCAGAGGCTGGAAGAGGGAAAGAAGGGTCCTCCTCCTCCCGGTTTCTGAGGGAACACGGCCCTGCCGAGACCTTGACTCAGACTCCTGGCCTCCATGCTAGGAGAGAACAAGTTTCTGTTGTTTTAAACCACTCAGTCTGTGGTTCTTTGTTCTGGCGGCCCTGGGAAGTGAATACAGCCCGGAGGACAGTAGGAAGCCAGGAAAGGATTTTAAGAAGGGATTTTAAGACTGGCTGTCCAGGCTCATGCCTGTAATCCTAGCACTATGGGAGGCCAAGGTGGGAAGATTGCTTGAGGCCTGGAGTTTGAGACCAGTCTGAGCAAGAGCGAGACCCTATCTCTACAAAAAATTGACTACACCTGTAGTCCCAGCTGCTTGGGAGGCTGAGGCAGGAGGATCTTTGAGCCCAGGAGTTTGAGGTTGCAGTGGGCTATGATGATGCCACTGCACTCCAGCCCGGGAGACAGAGCAAGACCCTGTCTCAAAACAAACGAAAAGACTGGCTGGCTGATCTTGAAAGTGTTAGAGAGCTGCCAGGTGTCAAGGAGGTCAATTAATACCACCAGCTGAACTGCAAGTAACAGGTTTTTTAAATTAATTCACGTACTTTAAGAGTGTAAGCAAGAGACCACAAAGAGAAAAGCCGTGCCAGCTCGCCCAGCACTTCACTTCCTTCCCAGAACAGCACCAGGTAGGGGTCGTGGGGGACTGGGGGGTCGGATGGGGTGATCCCCTCTCTGCCTAGGGAGCCCCAGCAAAAGTTTCCTGCCGTTTTATGGACCCGGCGGCTGGGGGAAGGAGGGGTGGTGCTAGTGGGGAGTACTGAGTCAGAGCAGGGAAAGTGTCTCAGAGGTCCCGGATGAGGAGGTCTGGGCAGAGGCGCCTGAACAGTGTCCCAGCCCCCAGCCCACATGCAGAGGTGCCTAGCTGGGGTTCAGGCAGGGCCTGCTCGAGTGGAGCAGGGAGTGCCGAGTCCTTGGCTGCAAGCCCCTCCACGCACTGCAGCATGGCTGTGCACCAAATCCGAGGTCGGAGGGCAGCCGGCCAGGTAAAGCCACCGCAGTTGCCTCTGGTTGAGCCTGGAAGATCACACGCGGGATCTTGTCCTGGGGTCAGACTCCTCAAAAACAGGAGAAAAGGTCGAGGTTGACGTCAAGAAGATAGTTGGGAGATGTGCCTGTGGTCCAGCCAGGAGGCAGAGGTGACTTGGACTGGCTGGTGGCTGTGGGGGTGCAGAGAGAGATTTGAGAGGTAAAACCGGCAGGGCATTGAGACTGTCTGGATCCTGGGGTCAGGAACTCAGGAGAGAGGTGTTGGGGAGAATAAGAGAAGTCAGGAGCATAAAAATGGCAATTGGTATTGTTAGGTCTGGAGCCGAGAGGGAGACGCACAAAGCCTCAGGTGTAGCAAAATGCTGTTTATTTGAGCATCTGGGTGCAGATGGGCGGAGGCCGAAAAGAGCGTCCCCGTGAGGGAGGGGAGAGTCTTGGGTTTTATAGAGGGTTTTTCTGGGGGGAATGAGCAACTGGGCCAGAACAGCCACTGTAACAAATTCTTTTCAAACAACCAATTTCTGGGACCCCTGCTCAGCCGCATCCTGCAGAGATGGGGGGAATAGCTTCGTCCTTATCAGGGCAGATAGAAATGCTGGCGTCGCCCAACCGTCTGTGGTCAGAGTTAAATTTACAACCTGCGGACTCTCCAGACTCCTGTGGCTATCGTCTCACAGGCCTGGTGATCACTGTCAAAGTTTTCCATTAACTGCATTTCGTCCTATACATACTTTTTGGGTTCCCACCCTGAACAAACCTAACAGGTATCTCTTGAGGGACTGAATGTGGCCATGGACGATGGCCAGACCACATGTAAAAACGGAACTCTGACCCAGCCCCTGCAGCAAGCTGCCTGGGAAACAAACCCGGCATCTGCAATAATCAGTCCAGGAAGCCGGCTCACTTCCAGTCAGGCTCGCAGGAAGTCAGAGTGAGTGCCGTTACCCCGAATGGCCAGAACCTGATCGACAACTGACAGCTGGCCTCAATTTTTGTCCCTGCTTTGGACCAGAGAAAGCCACATATGCACCCTAACTAGCCACACGGGATGCCGCTTCCTGGCACCCGCCTGCAGCTCCCACGCCAGCAGCCCCCATCGGGGGAGGCCTGAACCCCCCTTTCTCCCACTGTGGAGCTGTCCCACCCTCTGCCTTCGAGCCTTTGCCAGAGCACAGGTGACAGTGGCTGACTCCCTTGCTGTGGCAAGCTCAGGACAAATTGCCTTTGCCTCTTCCCACGGCCTAGGTCTTCATTTACGCCCACGCCCTGCGCTTCCCTTTTCCCCGTGATTCCTGTTTTGCGGCGGGGAGGGCGCGGGCAGCCTTGACTCCGTTTGCGCTGCGGCTCCCTGGTGGAACGTCTTTGCCTGGCGCCCCCAGTTCCCTGGCTCACGCTTCCCGTTGTCCCTTTCACGTCACTGCCCTTTTTCCTCTCCCTGCAACTCTCCTCTTCTCCTCGTGTCTCAGTCGTTACTGGATGAAAGGACTAAAGAACTGGTGCGTCGTCGTCGGTGGCTGAATCCTCGTTAGGACGGGCTTCCGGGAGGGGCGGGAGATCAGGACACAGGAACAGAGAGGCTGTACCGGGACTGGTCAGCCCTTTGCCGCCGGCATGAACTGGGCGACCCAGCTGGCCTTTGGTATCTCCAGTGTCTTTGGTTATGTGGATATTGATTTGAGTTTGCAACTGTCACTTATGACTAATGTGGCCCTGGTGATGAACATGTTTTGAAGATAAAAACAAACTGGGGACAATTGACTTGTTACTGAAAATTAATTAAAGCTAGATTCCAACAGAGGAGAAGAGGAGAAAGATGTCAGAATAATTTAGAGACATGGTAAAGGTAAATCACAGAACACTCAATTTCACAGCATGTTCAATCCTTATCATAAAGGGGAATAAACATGTCCTTGTTAGTAATTTGTGGACAGAGCTGACTTGGGCTTTCAGGCCTTGGCAAAACTTGGACTCGCTATGTTAAAGGACTGGCCACGAGCAGATTTGCTCATTTTTCCAGGGGGTACAATTTCTCCCTCTGTTCTAATTTAAAAAAAGAAAAAAAAAGCATCACTATTCCGTGGGCCTTGGGGCTCCTCCCTCCCCGGAAGTTAATGCAGGTTAGTTTTGCCCAACTTCCCAGATTCCTTAACAAAGGAAAAGCTAGGAAAAGTTGAAACATGAAGTCATCTGAAACAAGATGAACATTTCTAATTTGAACTTGTCCTCTTTAGGTGATCTTCCAGAAGGCTCCAGGGCACTTGATAAATTGGTTCTCTGGCTCTAATTCCAGGAGTGCTTGTAAGAGATGGAGAAAGCCATTGAGAGGAGGGGAATTTGGAGAAATGTTTGTTTGTCAAGGCCAAGTTCTGCCACCTTTCTGAGTGAGGGTGCTGGCTCACTCAGCCTTGCCCTTCGGGGGTGCGTCTTTGCTGGCATGTCAGAGGCCAGGGCAGGGCCAGGCCCTCCTGTGGAAAGCTGGGGGCTTCGCTAGTCAGGTGGCCCTGGGTTCGAATCCTCGCCTAACCACGTCCATGTTGTCTGCCCTCCCCCCGCCGGCCTCGCCTGTGAATCTCAGCTGCTTCATCGTTAAATGGGGGTCATTGTAGCATCTGCTTCACAGGCTTATTAAGTGGTTAAATAGTAACACCTGTATAAAGCATTTAGAGCACCAAGCCCCTTGCAACAAGTGCTGTTGTCGAAACCACAAGGGCCTTCTACCTAGGTCCAGTTACTTGTCACACAAAGATCCAATTATTGAGACAGTGAGGCTTGACAAGGAACAAAGGAATTTTTACTACTCAGGAAAACGGGAGAAGCAGCCTCAAACCCATCTCTCTAAGGGAGATCATGGGCTTTTAAAGGAGGGGCCACGTGCCTTGGGGTAGGTCATGGTGTAACCCCAAGGGCTTTGTGCATTGGGGTCAGGTTGTGGGGGTTGGTGAATCTGGGTGTCAGGATGTCTGCCCAGGGGCTTCAGAATCTCAGCTCCTTTGTCTTGCAGAAGATCCACCGTTTCTGGCAAACAGCTCAAAAACTCACATAGCTAGTTAGGGGAGAGGATTATACAGGGGTCATGGAGATTTGTTCAATGGGGGGCTGGTTACAACCCTAAATGAAAGGTATTTCCCTCTACATCCCCTACAAACTAACATGCAAACTGAACAGAGCTTCAACCCTCTGCCTTAGAAGGCAGGATTATACTTTTTACTTATTCTTTTATTTATTTATATAGTCAAGCAACAGTTTTGAGGCCGACTGCAGGGCAGGCACTGTGTCAGGTGCTGAGGCCAGAGCAGTGAGCAGGGGACGCCCTTCCGTGGTGGCACGGGCCACGGGGGCTGGGCAGCAGGTGAGCGAGTGCAGGGATGAACCCCACTTCCCTGGTGATTGTGTTAGTGTCCTAGAGCTGTCGTCACAAATGGCCGTGAACTGGTGGCTTCAGACAACAGAAACCCATTCTCTCACAGTTCTGGCGGCCGGAAGTCTGAAATCAGGATGCCGGCAGGGCCGAGCCCCCTCTGAAGGCGCGAGGGAAGGGTCCTCCCTTCTCTCCTCCTGCTTCTGCTGTCGCTGGCTGTCCTTGCTGCTTTGTGGCTTGTCAATACGTCACTCCAGCCTCGGCTTTCTCCTTCACGTGGCTTTCTCCCTGGAAGTCTATGTCCTCTTCTTACAAGGACAATAGTGACATTGGACTTAGTATGACATCCTGTGAATTCAGTTACATCTGCAGGGACCCTATTTCCAAGTAAGGTCACATTCTGGGTGGATGTGAATTTGGGGGGCTCCATGCAACCTGATACAGTGAAATATGCTCTGAGGACAAGCAAACTGGAGACGGTGCCAGGGAGTGGGGGTGGGGACACAGTTGCTGGGGGCCTGAGGTGGGGGTCAGGGAGCCCACTGAGTGGGTGACCTCTGAGCTCACATGAAGGACAACAGGACATCAGCCCTGGGAAGGGTAGTGTTCACTTCTTAGGGTAAATTTCATTTCAGACAATCGGTTTTCATCCTAAGCCAGGATGTCTCCACACAGACATCACGCTAGAATCGACTGGAAAGCTTAAAAAATATATGTCCCAATTCTCAGAGCCCTGCCTCAGACCAATTAAACATCAGCTCTGGGGCTCTGGCTCCAGCCTGGGTATTTTTAAAAGCTCCCTGGGTGATTAGAGTGAGAAGCGCAGACTGAGAACCGCAGTGGAACTGGCTGCGTGAGGAAGCGCGTCTTCTCGATGCTCTTATTGTGGCGAGAAGCCACTGGTGTCTGGGTCCCTGGCATTTGATGCATGTGTGGGTGCAGCCTGGGACTTTCTGAGCTCCCCAGGTGATCCTAACGTGTCCCATTCAGCTCTGGCTGCCTCTGGGAGATGTCTGGGGCTGAGGCACGCAGGGTAAGGCCAACATTGGGTTACAAAAGGATCCCCAGGACTCCAGGAGGGTAGCTCAGGGTCTCAGGCTCCCAAGCCACTATTGAGGAGAGGGTTTGTAGAGAGAGGGCTTCGGAAAAGGAGGTGGGAGGCAGTAGGATGCAGTGGCTCAGAGCAGAGGCCCTGAGTTCAAAGCCCAGCACATTTGGTGTAGCATTTTCTGTGACCTTGAGCAAGTGGCTTAACCTCTGAAGCCTCAGTGTTCTCATCTGTGAAAAGAACATGGTAACAGTACCTGATCCATAGGGCTGTTGTAAAACTGACATTCAGGGACACGCAGGAAGTAGTTCACACAGGCCTGGAGTTGTCAGTACTGAGTCGATCGGAGCTGCTATATTCCACAAAAGCACTTGTCACCTGTCCTACGAGGGCCCAGGGCCCTGGAAGCTACAGAATCTTAGGGGGTCTTAGAGGACCACCAGCTGGCCAACTCAGCCAAGGCTGCTGGTCCTCTGGGTTTGAAATATTGATGATACCAGCCATGGTGTGCCTGACCCTGCCAACACCAGTGAACGCCCTGACGGGGTGTAAGTTGCTGAGTCCTAGAGGGAGCTTGAATCCGGCTTTGCTGCCTGTCTCTTGTTGGGCATCAACCTGGTGCACCTGTCCATGTAGGGCCCGGCTGGTGGCACCACCTGGGTGGACAGTCTAGCCTGGAGAGCAGATGAACCCCACTTCGTGAGCACAGGTGGCAACTGGGCAATGGAGATTCCCCCTATTTTGAGGCCCACAGATGGGCTGCTCCCTGGGACCCCACAGGCCCTGTCTCGGGGCTCCGGGCTGCAGCGGGGGCCAGCCCGCCTCCTGGAGCTGGTTCTCAGTAATGTTAATAAAGTTGAGCTGTCTCTTCCCACAGCAGGCCGCATCTGTCTTCATTGAAGCATGCTCTTGGTAATTTCATTGTGGGGTTTTCCATTAAAAAGTTTGATTAATTCCATAAATATTAAAATAAGACAGATAATTAGAATCCAGGTACTCACTGTTACACAAAAGCAGTAAAGTCTGCACTAAATTATTATTATTAATAATAAGCACTCATATAGCACTGGTAATAAGCGCATGGGGAAAGAGATTCACAGTCATTGTTATTAATAGCGTTCCTCCGAGGCAGTGTGGGGCAGTGGCTGCAGCTGTCTCTGTGTTCTGGGAGGGAGGCGGAAGCCCAGTGAGGTCAAGTGATGCGTAAGGACAAGTAGGGTCACAGCCTCGTTTTTGGCTTGTGTGTTGGTGCTCCCTGACCTAACGGTCTCCTGGTTCCTGTCCCCGGAGACGATGTCTCCCACTGGCTCCTGACCCAGGTCCTCCTGCTCGGGGCTGTCTGCGAGCAGGAGGACAACGGGTGGTGGAGGGATGGGGAAGAGGCCAAGCGCTCGGTCCCGTGGGTGTTTGCTTGAGAGCCGGAGCTGAATAATAGGCGTCTCCAAGCCACCATATAAATCATGTAGACAAGTTTAAACTATGAATCGTTAAGGTAGAAGGGAGGGTGCCCCGAATCAATAAATAGCAAAGTAGGGGGAGACCTGTCACGCTTCAGCTGCAGCACTGATTTTGCTGTGTTCGGTCACAGCTGTAATTGTCTCGCTAATCACTTTATGGTGGACTCCAAAGTAGCCGCCTCAGAGGATGAACAGAAGCCCTGATCTTTCTTTTAATCAGAGGAACAAGTTCACTATACAGAGCACTTTTTCTTTTCTTTTTTTTTTGAGACAGAGTCTCAC
>RJWJ010042895.1:0-12876 GCA_004363605.1 Indri indri | reverse complement strand
TGCCTTCACAGATGCATGTATATGTAAGCAAGTATAAAACCATATACTTTAAATATGCGCAGCTTATTGTATATCCATCGTATTCCAGTAAAGGTGTTTTCAAAAATATAGAAGGACTCCTACTTCCAGCCCTGATTCTAGCTACTGAACTATCCCTTCTTTGTAAACAGCTAAAAAACAGGACACAATATTTAAAACAGTAGATTTCTGACATTGAACAAATGGGACTCAGGACTGTGGTTCCTGGGGAATGAGTAATAAACGAGCTGAACCCTATTCATGTTGTGGCTGTCTGCCTGGCAGTCCTACCAAGGATCTGGCACAAGGAAAGGGGTTAATATCCAAGTATGGCATCCTTGGTAAACTAGGAAGACTGACATCAGAATTTTGAGAGGCTGAAAAGAGATTATCAGATGAAAAAAAATCAATGCAATTAAAGAGCTCTAGAAATCCACATTTGAGTCTTTGGCTAAATACTGAGTTGCAGATATACAGGGTGACACTCAGTAAGGAAAAGCAAAGAATAACTACTGTGAAAAGAATAACAAGCGGAAGAAATAAACTGAACAACTCTTTTAGGTGACACAGAACTGGGATATTTGGGATCCAACCAACCATAGCAGAAAGAGCTCATTGAATTAGAGAACATTCAGGGAAGACACTGGAAAGAATAAACTTAAAGAAAAAAATTGTGCACCAGCTCTAAAGTAAAGGCTATTGCAAAACCAAACTAGCAAATTTCAAAAACAAGCCTAGAAATAACCATGCTGATTTAAACATAAATTAACTGCCTGCCAGAACAAAATTAAATAACACTTAAAAGGAAAATAACAAAATGCAGACATTCACAATGTGAATCATACGAGTATGGAATTACTAAAAGAATCAGAGAAATGTGACTCATCACAGAAGAAAAATCAGTTATTAGAAACACACCCCAAATGATAGGTATATAGATTTAACATTACATTAACATTGTACTTAACCTCAGAGTAGACACTGAATAGAAGAAAATCAGTATATTGAAACCTGTAAATGGAAACTATCTCAACTGAAAAACAGAGACTTAAAGCAATATGTAGTGACCAATGAGACAACATTGTTCCATCTAACATTGATATAATTGGAATCTAGAAGGGGAGACAAAAGCTGAAGAAATAATGGTTTCCTATATTATAATAAAATAATCCATAGATTGAAAAGCTCAGAGTACCACAAATAGAATAAACACAAAAAACATACTTAGGCAAATCATAATGATTCATATGTTAAAGACTCTCGTGGAAAAAGTGTACAATGTGAATGAATGGATGAAGACATTCATCAGAGAGATGAAAACCGAAGGAAAGAGATAAGTGGAAATAGGGTTTAGTGGTACAAATTCCTAACTGGGGAATGTTTTTGCTAAAAGAAACAGGCATAGTCTCATCGAAGTATTAATAAAAGCTATAGCTGCTCTCGGGCCACATCTTGGCAGGGATGATTGACCTGAACTTCATAAGGCAAGCCTGCTCTTACACAGTGATAGTGGGAAAGAATTTGTTTGAGTCAGGGGCACTTCTTGATAGTCTCTTGCTTCATATGGACAATAAACAGATAAATACATCAGCCCTAGCTGAGAAAAGGATGTTACCCGAGGGATGAGACCTTTACAGATTAGAGTCTAGTTCAAGAAACTAAGCAGGTCACTGAGAGCCACTAGAGGTGTCAGCTGAAGCTGAGACCATTTAGAATGGATAGTAAAGGAAAATTATAGTGAATAGCAGTTGCAGCTGTTATCAGCTGCAGTGGCGGGGACTTCCTCTCCCAAGTGTCCCTCAGGAACAGAAAGCACTCAGAATCCTAGAGGATCCCAGCTACCACAGTGCAGATTGTGGTGGGTACTGTGTTGTGCTGCTTAGATGCCTCTTCAGGAATAAAAGTACTTAATTCTTTAGCTGAGGTGGCAGAAATCCCTGATCTGTAATCTCCTTACTCTTATTGCTTTGGCTGAAGAAGACTGTTTCGCTCAAGTTCATGTCTCCTTTCCAGGGTAGTACACATCCAAGTAATGATCAATGTGGGGTTATAAAGACCCAGCCCCTGATCTAACTCAGGACAACGTTGAATGCTTATTCTAGCTGAAGTCTTTGTTAATATTGCATTTCCATTCGACTTCTTCCTCTGTCCAACCCTGTTTTAGTCTGTTCCCTTTCCTAGGTATAGATCACAAAAGTACACCCCAAAAATCTGAAAAATTCTAATCTATATATCAGAGTCTGCTTTCCAGAGAACCCAGTGTTGGTACACCAAAAAAGAGAATGATAACTAATTTGGGAAAGAATATCTTTAAGTATAAAAAAGAAAGAAAGGGATTTTGTAAACTATCACATGCTTCATGTTTAGAAAAAGCTAATTCTGGTTTGGAGCAAGAAAATGAGAAACCCTAAAGCCAAAGGAGATGCAATTAAATGAAAAAATAATTGAATTGAAAGATTGAACAAATTTAAAACAGTGATTAAAGCCAAAAAATGAAGAAGGAAGGAAAGAAGGGAAGGAAGGAGAGAGGAAGAAAAAAAGAACAAGAAGGAGGGAAGGGAAAAAAATCCCAGAAAAACACAACTGCTCAATAAGAAAAATAAAATAATCATTGGCTTTGCAGTGAACAAATTTTTATAAGGCTAATATTATGTACTAATTTTCAAATTTTATGATCAATCTATTCACAGAGGATAGAAGACAAGTATGGTTTCATAAGAGAATTTCAATGTTATTAATGTTAAAAAAGAAAAAAATGTAAGTACAGCTGGCAGAAGTTGTGAGTCAGAAGGAAGAGGAGAGCCGAAGGAGGAAGGACATATAATTTTAAAGAGGAAAATTGAAAGATAACACCACCAGTTAAAGAAACAAGAAATGCAGGTTTGGGACTAAAACATAGCAATATAAATTTCTGGCGTGAATATAAATTCCTGGTAGAAGAAAGGTAGACATTCTCTTAAAATGATAAAGATACAATAGAAACACTTTATTAAGGGATTTTAATGTGTCAGAAAAAATATACACTTTAAGGCAGAAATGTTTCCTTCTCTGGATAAGATTGAGAGTGGAAGGAAGTGTGTCTGGGATAGTAGTTTTGACATTGGGTGTATTTTATGTAGATCACAATACAACCCTTTTTTTGGTTGAGGAATTAGGATATTTAGTCTGAGAAGTTGAAGTGCAAAGTGTGAGGCAGTTTTGGCTGAAAATACGTAAGGTTTTTCTAATGAATAATATTGAAATGAGCCATCTTGTAAATAAGTGAGTTCTCAATATGATAATTGAGGGATGTTTAACACATGTAAGATAACATTCTAGTCTGAGATTCTGTGGTGTAACTTGCCCTTAGCAGAAAGATTTTCAAAGTACTGCTACTAGATGGAAAAACCAAATTATTTCTTAAAATGTAATATCTTAACTGCGTTTTTGCAATAAGAAATCTCACACTTCTCTTCCTTCTCTATGTTCATCTTACATTAAAAGAACTTCAGCTTTTAGAAATAAAGCAACAAATTTAACTCAAGGCAAAATAAGACCTTATATTAAATTTCCATTGAAGATACTTTTGCTGAAAGCCTCTCAGAGAAATCAAAGGAAAAAGAAACTTAGGAGTACATAAATAAGTTATAAAGGAGAAATTGGTTCTGTGAGGATAGATTTATTTGGTTTAATTTTCTTTGGAAAATATAAAATATATAATGTATTTTATGAGGATTTTCTTACTGCCTATACTCAGTTTGAATCCACGCCTCAGAGAACAAGATAATGTTGATTCTTCCCGTTGAGCCTGAACTTTCTTTTCAATACTCCTCACAGAATTGAAACATTAATACTAAGCAGTACTGCCTATGCCTGAGGGAGCAGCCATAACACAGCCGGGTGACACATCACCACCCCTGATGTCCGATGACATCTAAAATGCAAGCTAGCCTTCTGGAAGTGTTGGTGCTGGCACCTGCCAGGCCACTTTATTCCGACTCTGTTGGAACATGCTTCCTCATATTGAGCCCAATTCTGGACCATATAAATTAAGTATACGGCTTTTCCTTCGAATATCATGGGGTTTTTTGGTACCATAAACATTACTATGTAGTAGAATTCTGTATCTAAGCCTCCAACAAAAAAAAAAAAATCCTTGACTGTATTATACTATATTGTATTACCATGTTGTAATTATATTATGTTGCATTATATTACATTATCATACACACACACACACACACACACACACACACACATATATCTATATAATAAAATACATTCCCTCTCAGAATTCACCCAACCATGCTGATAACACATCTTTTCCTTAAGTGGCGCAAACTTCCACTGCTTAATTATTTAGAATAATTCCAGGTTCCTGTTATTAATGGCTTTTAGGCTGCTGTTCTTTATCATTCTCAAGAGGTGACACTTACAGCTTTGTTTCTGACTTTTACTTCTTCGCTGTAAAGTGTTAGCGATCAAGACATTTTCCACGTCTATGCTTTTCCCACTCTTTCCCTTTTGCCTAGGATTTTAACTTCTATCACCCAATCTCTATTTTTCAAGATGTGACGAACACCTATTCCTCTCCTATACAATTCGTATTAAATGTTTCTTGCAAGAAAGCATTTTCTGACCCACCTCAGATATAATTCACTTCTCCTTTGTGCTCCTACTGAAGCCCACACACATATCTATCAAGGAAGAACTTATTAGGACAGACTCCTGGATGACCTTCCTGTATCCTCATCACACCAAATCATTCTCCATCATGCCAGTCCTAGCTTATTCCAGTGCAATTCTAATCGCATGATTTTTTTTCATATTCTCTTCCCATTGCTTTTAGGATAAAATTTTAAAAAATTAGGACATTTCTCACAAAATATACGGCTCTTCATGATTTAATCCCAGACTGCTTCTTTAGCTTTATTTCCTGCAGTCACTTTCCACCAGCTCTATATTAAACTGTTAGTAAATTTATTGATATAACACATATAACCCCCCTTCACCCTCATACCACTCAGACAACTCATCGAATGTTCCACTTTGTCCATCGAAGAGGCAGTCCATCATTCAGATCTAAGCTCAAATATCTTACTATATTTATCAAGGCATTTATTAACTCCTACATAAAATGGACTACTCTATCACTCATTTCCCTGTTTTATGTCACTTAGAATTTTTGCTGTCAAAAATGGTAATGCTTGTTTTTCTCTGTCTTCCTCCGTTATAAAGTAGTACGAAGATAGCAGGGATTTTGTCTTGTTTTCTGCTTCTATTCCTAATACCTAAAATATTGGCTATTCTTTTAAAGTGAATGAACGAATGAATGCTTACTTTGCAAGGAATCAGGGTTTATTTTAGGTTAGGAAACATAATATTGTATCTGTATTTTGTATTTCCCCTTCTTTGAAACTCTCTCTCTTTCAAAGTGCCCAATAGTTTAGGATTTAATGAATGATAAATTTTAAGACAAAACCATTCACTATAATTGCAAAACCGAAATAAAATTTCCATTCCCATAAAGCAGTAAAGACATACATTCACAATATACTGAGTGAATTTAGCTTTATGGAAAACCTGCTGTATCATCCTTAATGTTTCTATTTTGGGCATGGGATACTGTAATCTCAAGGAATGACAGATTGACATCTGCAACTCTGCGATGGGAACCTCTGACCCAGCCCACACCTCCTGTCACTAGGAAATGTCTAAATCCACTTAGTCTCATATTTCTTTTCTTCACTCTCACCTTGGTGAAGGAAACTAATATGATAATCCTGTCTGAGCAAAAATATCAATATATGACAATGGCTTAAATCATCTTTTTCAAAGGTTTGTATTTTTAAAAAAACAATTAACCCAAAGGAATAAGGGTATAATTCAAGGTTTTGGTTGGAATTGCCAGCAAGGAAGATGCTATTTTTCTTTTAGCTCCTCAAATTATACCATATGAATAAGTGGTTTGCATAAAGATGGTCTATTTCACCAAGCAGAGATATTTCCTTTAAATACTATTGGTTTATTAATATTCAAATATTTTCATAGTAATATACAAATAATGATAACTAGAATTTATTGAGAGCTTACCATGTAGCAAACATTGTGCCAAAATGGTTTTCTAACATTACCTCATTTCCCCTGCATAGAAGTACTATAGAAAAATCACTTTCAACCCAAATTAAAGGTAGAAAAATAAGCTTAAATAGGTGAAGTAGCATGCTTAAGGTCTCTCTGCTGGTCAATGGTAGAACTGGCACTCATGTTTTGCTTTGTATGATTCCAAAATTGTAATGTTCCACAGATTCTCATAAAAAAAGAGGAAGTTTTAGAATCGGGTTATATCTTATCTGTCATTAAAGCCTATGCATGAATTTCCTACTAATAATAGCCCTGAGAGGTGCCAAAGTCCCTTCTTTGTGAATAATTTAAAAAAACTCATGACATCATAAAGCAGCAACTTATATTTTTATCCAGCTCTAATTGTTACCACATCATTTTTCTTTTTTTTTTTATTTTGAGACAGAGTCTCACTCTTTTGCCTGGGCTAGAGTGCCGTGGCGTCAGCCTAGCTCACAGCAACCTCAAACTCCTGGGCTCAAGTGATCCTCCTGCCTCAGCCTCCCAGGTAGCTGGGACTACAGGCATGCGCCACCCATGCCCAGCTAATTTTTTTTCTATTTTTAGTTGTTTGGCCAATTTCTTTCTATTTTTTTAGTAAAGACGGGGTCTCGCTCTTGCTCAGGCTGGTCTCAAACTCCTGAGCTCAAACAATCCGCTCGTCTCGGCCTCCCAGAGTGCTAGGATTATAGGCGTGAGCCACCACGCCTGGCCAACACATCATTTCTTTAATGGATTAAAAATCTACTACCTATATAATGTGCACTATTTAATCCTACTATCATTCCTAAACAAATATGACAAGAAAAATCTAATATAGTTCTCTCAAAGACTGTTTTAAAAAAACACCTACTTTGAAAAACATGTACATCTTTTAATAGATATAAAAATCCAGATAAATCTTAATATTATCTATATGTTTTTAAATCCACTGAAATGGATTTAAAAACCTTTTGTGAAAAAAAGAGTCTTAAGGTATCAATCCTTCTATTTTACTATCCAACATTCTCTAAAATTTATATGTGAGAAATTATTTTAAAAACTTGACAATTAAGAGAAGAAAAATGAAATGATGTGACAATTTTTATTTTAAGATAAAAGGCCATATAAGTTTCATTAGCAAACATTTTTATTTAAGGTTTATTTTAAAATACATGCATCATTCACATTCTTATAGTCCCAGCTCCTTATTTTGATTTAATTTGAGATTCGTTATGAAATAAAACTGATCATTTATTCTTGGCTTTAGATTTAAGAAACCAGTTTTATTTTCCAGACTAAATGAAACTTTTCAGTTGACTTCTTTTAGGAAGTATTTTAATAGTTTGAAATTTATTTATTTGTCTTTTAAGCGCTAATGAGAAAATTAGGACATATTAAAAACAACACTAGATGAATGTCTTAAAAACGTTAGAAATGGATACTACCAAAGTATATTTAGGTATCACTATGTTCTTTTTTTTTTTAAAGTCCTTAAATTATACTTTTTTATTTTATTTTTTGAGACAAGGTCTCACTCTTTCACCCAGGCTGGAGTGCAGTGGTGCAATCATAGCTCACCGTAATCTCTACATCCTGGGTTTAAGGGACCCTCCTGCCTCAGTCTCCTGAGTAGCTACGACTACAGGGGTGTACCATCATGCTGGCCTAATTTTTTTTTTTTTTTTTTTTGTAGAGGTGAGGTCTCACTATCTTGCTCAGGCTGGTCTCAAACTCCTGGGCTCAAACAATCCTCCTGCCTTGTCTTCCCAAAGTGCTGGTATTACACGCATGAGCCACTATGTCCAGTTAAAGTATACTTTTTTAGATCAGAGAGTTGCTTACATGTTTTATTCCAAACCACTGTTTTAGACACTGAACTAACATGGTTACTATTCCTTTTTTAGACTCATAATCTTGTCAACGGCTTTGTTTCTTTCCTTATTTTTTTAAGGGATGGAAGCAAAGTTAGTATTATATTGAATTTATTGTTTAGAAAAACTGAATTTAGAGGTTCCTTTAATTTTCGTTATCATTAAAGCTCCTGCTGGTAAAGTTATCACTGCTGTTACTTTGTTGAAATTCAGTGGAAACACTCAACAAGAACGCCAATTCAATTGCTTTGACTTGAAACACAAAAGATTTTCCCCAAACACTAGTTTCTGCCATTTTTGCAAGCCCAGAAATGTGTTCATATATGAGTGACAGAACATACACTTTTTAGATTGCAAAATTGTACTAGCATGAAATAAGGCACTTTAGATTTAGATTGTGAAAATATCAATTTAAATTTATAGTAATGCTTGCTTTAGTTCCTATGTATGTTGTCAAGTTTATTGCTAGGAAATGGGGGGAACTTAATTCCAGATTTTATTCATTATTCAAGTAATTATTAAGAAGATTATAAACTCATCACAAGCATTGCTCATTTTTATTGGATTTGCATCAGAGCTTAAAATGCTATTGCAAAATTCAGGAAAACATGAGGTTTGATAGGTAATATAAATTTAGAGAGATTTGAAGGACTTAATATATTCCACAGAAATATTCTCATGGATATTGTCCTTTTTGTTAACTAAACAATGCCATTTAATACTATATTCCTGCTGGCAAAAAAAAAAAGAAATGTAGAATCTTTAAATCTCTCAAAGCAATCCTGAATACAATACATATAGCATTTAAGTTCTCTATAAAAAAATTAAGTTAAATATTTAGAGAAAATAATTAAATTACAGGGAAATTACCTCTGCCCTTTTATTACCAATCAAAGCTTCAAAATTGGAGAGGTCTGGCAAAATTTTCATGTATTTTTTTCTGAAAACTCAATTTCGATTACAGATAAGTAGACAGTGATAGTAAGAAAGGAAGGCAGTAGCTTAAAGAATGACTTTATGAAATAAAATCATTTAAGAAAGTGTTAGGTCTATCTCGATGTTCCCTGATCCTTGGTTCCCAGTATCAAGAATGAGTACAGGTACCAAGTTGAGCCAATGACAGATTTTAATTGCTTTGTATGAGAATTAAATTCGCACACAGAGCAATCTCACACAGTTTATTACAGGAAAGAAATAAACTATACAAAGTGAAAATTTAAAAAAGGAAGCTACCCAAAGTGAAATACGTTCTGGAGAGAGGAACGGGTCACAAGTGGAGAAAAACGTTGAAGACTCCCAGGGGGTTTCCTTTTATTGGCCTGGTCCGGGGAGGGCTTACAGGGGGTGTGGGATATTAACCAATGATTATCAGGTGTTCTGCATTTTCCTGCAGTCGCCTCCCCTGATGGGTCCCCAGCTTCTCCATCCCTAGCAACCATCCTCCTAGCTTACACCCACCGCCTGCAGATTTGATCCCTACCTAACAATAGTCTGACACGGAGTGCTTTTTTGTTGTTGTTAAACTTTGAGCTTTTTATTTTTATTTTTTAAATTTCAAAACATTAAGGGCGTACAAGTATTTTTGTTACATGGATAAATTGTGTAAGGCTGAAGTCAGGGCTTTTAGTGTGCCCATCACCACAGTAGTGTACATTATGCCCGATAAGTAAGTTTTTACCCCCCACCTTCCCCTCTTCTTAGTTTCGAACTGTCCTTTACACCACTGTATGACCATGTGTACCCCTCATTTAGCTTCCACTTACTAGTGAGAACATGTGGTATTTGTTTTTCCATTCCTGATATACTTAGGCTAACGTTCTCCAGTTCCATACAAGTCGTTGCAAAATACGTTATTTCATTCCTTTTTATGACTGAATAGTATGCCATGGTGTGTGCGTGTATGCATGTGTGTGTGTGTGTGTATATATATATATATATATATATATATATATATATATTTACCACATTTTCTTTATCCACTCATAAGATGATGGGAACTTAGGTTGATTTTGTATCTTTACAATTCTGAATTGTGCTGTGATAAACATTCAGGTGCAGATGTCTTTTTGATATAATGACTTCTTTTCCTTTGGATAGATACTTAGTAGTGGGATTGCTGGATTAAATGATAGGTCTACTTTTTGATCCTTAAATAATCTCCATATTGTTTTCCTTAGAAGTTGTACACAGTCCCACCAACAGTGTATAAGTGCACCCTTTTCACCACATCCATGCCAACATCTACTGTTTTTTTGGTTTTTTAAAAAATGTCCATTCTGACAGGGGTAAAGTGGTATCTCATTTTGGTTTTAAATCCCTGATGATTAGTGACATTGAACATTTTTTCATATGTTTATTGGCCACCAGTCTATCTTCTTTTGAAAAAAAACTCTGTTCCTGTCTTTTGCCCACTTCTTAATGTTTTTTTTTGTTTGTTTGTTTGTTTTTTGTTTTTTCCCCTTTCTTTCTTATTTGAGGCTTTTATAGGTTCTGGGTATTAGTCCTCTGTTGAATGTATACTTTGCAAATATTTTTCCCCATTTTGTAGGTTATCTATTTACTCTGTTGATTATTTCCCTTGCTGAGCAGAAATTTTTTAATTTAATTAATTCCCATTTATTTATTTTTATTGTTGCTGTATTTGCCATTGAAGTTTTAGTCAAAAATTCTTTGCTTGGGCCAATGTCTAGAAGAATTTTTCCTACCTTTTCTTCTAGAATTTTTATGGTTTCAGGTCTTACATTTAAGTCTTTAATTCACATTGAGTAAAGTTTTCTATGTGGAGAGAGACAGGAATCGTGTTTCATTCTTTCGTATGTGGCTATCCAATTTTCTCAGCCCCATTTATTAAATAGGATGTCCTTTCTTAGGTGTGTATTTTTGTCTGCTTTGTGGAAAATCAATTGGCCATAGTTATATAGTTTTAATTCTGGGTTTTCTATTTTGTTCCATTGTTCTATGTCTCTGACTTTATACCAGTACCATGCTGCTTTGGTTACTATAGCCTTGTAGTAAAATTTGAAATCAGGTAATGTGATGTCTCCAGATTTGTTCTTTTTGGTTAAAGTTGTTTTGATTATTTGGGATCTTTTTTGGTTCCATGTGAAGTTTAGGATTAGTTTTTATAGATCTGTGATAAATGACTTTGGTATTTTGATAGGAATTGCATTGAATTTGTAAATCACTTTAGGCAGTAATGACATTTTAAGAATGTTAATTTTTCCAATTTATGAGCATGGGTTATTTTCCATTTGTTTTTATCTTCTATGATTTCTTTCATTAGTGTTTTGTAGTTCTCCTTTTGTAGTTCTCCTTCTCTCTTCCATCTCTCTTCCTCCCTTAAATTTATTTCATTCCTCTCATGTTCAGTGCCTCCATTCTTTTTGTTCCACGGCATTAGGATAAAAAAAACACACATAGGAAAATATATAGTATTCAGTCTTTTTTTTACTCAGATAAATCATCCAATCCCCTAGTATCAATACAACTAAATTTGCTGTTTTTGTTTCAGATTATGAATTGATTGATTAAGCAAATATATACTTATGTCAAACACAATTCTAGGAGCTTGGGATATCAGTATATCAAAATAGCAAAAAATCATGCTTTCATGCAATTTATGTTCTAATGGAGGAGAGAAATAAAAAACAAGTATAAGTAAATAAATTATAAAATATAATGGAAATGTTATATACTATGAAAAAATAGAAAAGGCTAAGGGAATGAAAATAGTGGAGGGATCTGCAAATTTAATTTTAATGTAGTGGTCAGGATGGACCTCACTGTCCCTTAAGCAAAGATTTTAAAGGTAAGGAAGTTAGCCATGCAGATATCTAAATAAACTGCCTTCGGACAGAGGAAACTGCCTTGTGATAGTATTATATTGGGTAGAAACCAGTGTACAGAATGCTTATTAGTTTCCTATTGCTGCCATAACAAAGTATTACAAACTGAGTTGATTATAACAACGCAAATGTATTATCTTACGGTCTTGGAGGCCAGAGGTCCAAAATGAGTTTCAATGGGTTGAAATCAATGTATCCAGAAGGTTATGTTTCCTCTGGTAGTTCTAGGGCAGAATTGAGGTTCTAGGGGAGAATTGAAATTGTAAGGAAGGATTGAGGTTCTAGGAAAGAACTGGGATTCTAGGAAAAAATTTGTTTCCTTGTCTTTTCCAGCTACTAGAGTTGCATTCCTTGTATCTTTTGGTTTTGGTCACTTCCAAGTCAGCAGTGTAACATCTTGCTTGGATCTTCTTGTTGCCACTTTCTTCTGTGAAACCCCCATTATCTCCCTTGTGTAAAGATACTTATGATTAAATTTAAGGCCTGCTTAAAGAATCCAGGGAAATCTCTCATTTCAAGATTCTTAATCTCATATGTATGGTCCCTTTTGCCATATAAAGTAACACAGGTTCCAGGGATTATGACTCGGATATTGTTGAGGCTCATTATTCAACCTACTGCAGCAGGTTTGAGAAGTAGGAATGCTAATGGACAACTATGATCAAAATCAACCAAAGATGATTGTGGAAAACAATTTATTCCATAATCCTAAATAATAGGTCTTACATTATTTTTATATTAAGGTTCTTAGGCAATAAAATCTAGATCTATTTCTGATAGATTCATATTTATGCTATTTATACTATATATGTTTAGTAACTTTGTAAATTTGTCTATGCACATATTAGAAAAATAATAAAGCAACCATGTGTTAAAAATCTGTAATTATGTGTAATATTTAAATACTTAGAAAGTGTTTTCAGTAAACATGTCTTATAAGAGAAAATAAGCAGGGAAGAAATAAAAAGGCTTATTAACAAAGGCTTTCTTGGTTCTCTCCTTGTACTTTATCCACTTTTGCTTTTTCTACTTTGTAGTAAATGATATAAGTACTAATA
>RJWJ010042894.1:0-12841 GCA_004363605.1 Indri indri | reverse complement strand
GCTGTCTTCGATCTCTGAGATTCTTTCTTCTGTTTGGTCTACCCTGTTCTTGAGGCTTTCCACCGTGTTTTGAAGTTCCCTGAATAAGCCCTTTATTTCCATGAGTTCGGTTTGATTTTTCTTTAATATTTCAATTTCTTTAGTGAATTTTTCTTCCAAGTCCTGGATTTTTTTTGTGGTTTCCCTGTGATGGTTATCCATTTCTCCTTGCATATCATTGAGCTTACTTACAATCCATGTTTGGAATTCTTGCGTCATTTTAGTGTTCTGGATCTGGTTAGTGTTCATTGCTAGAGGGCTGGTGTTCCTCTTTGGGGGTGTGCTTTCCATTTGATTTTTCATGCTTCCAGAAGTCTTTCGCTGGGTCCTTCCCATCTGGGTCCGCTGTTACTTTTGTTTTGTTCTGCCACTAGAGGGAGCCGCTAGTTTGTTGTCCAGGGTTCTCTTGATGGGAGGGGCTACTTCGGGAGCTTGTTTTGGTCCCTTGCTGGGGTTTTTATTCCCTAGTTGCCGGTTTCTCTGTTGGTAGTTGACCGGAGGCGGAAATGCAATCCTACCGGATGACCTGAACCGGTCTGGCTGGGAAAGTCACTGGGTTGTCAGCTATTGGTCAGTGCCAAGGCCCCAGGAACTGGCACTTGTCGCAGAGGGGGAGAGGGGTTTTATGTCTCGCTGCTGCAAGCTCACAGGCCGTGGGAAAGATGCTGGCCAGGGGGAGGGGCTGGCTCACTTGTCTGCCCAACACCCCAACGCCTTCAGCTTCCACAGGCTGAAGGAGGCACTCAGAGTTCCCTCTCAGCTGGGGAGGCACTCAGAATTCGCTGCTCAATTAATCGGGCCTGGCTGATTAACTTTAAGTCCTGGAAGGGCCGAGCTGGTTGCGAGGGCTCCCAGGCTGGGGGAAAGAAGCCGATCTGCACTGTACCGCGACCTGCTGTGGGCCCTGAGCTGGCGTTGGCCCACCCCCAGGGCTCTGGCTCCAGAGGGAGCCGCTCAGGGGCTGGGAGGTACCCGATCAGGGAGTCAGTCAGGACACCAGGGTGTCCCACCGTCTCCTTTATGTCTCCCTCCCCAATCTCATGCCAGACCAGCAATAGCTCTCATTTCTACTGGCCCACCCTGAGCAGTCCCAATCGCCAGCGGCAGTTTCCAGGTTAGAGTCCTCTACTCAGTAATCACCTCCCTGTTCAAGACCCGCCAGGTGCCAGAGACCAGCTTCCTGGCTCCTAACTGCCTCCAGTAGCCCGGACCGGCTCCTCCCCTGGCAGGTGCAGTCCTGACAGAGCTCCGGGAAGTTCAAGTTGCTTCCAGCTCATGTCCCCTCACCGCTGGGCCCCACGTTTCCTGACACACTTCTACATCCACTTCACACAAGCCCCTGCCTATTGGTGGGCTTGTAAGTCTGTGGGGAAGCTAGACTGTCTTGTGAGGGACTTATCCCGGTGCACTTACTGACCTGGCTGGCGCCGCCATGTCACGCTCCACTCTGTATTGTCTGTCCGCGCTTCCCAGGTTTTGCATTCCAATGTCCCGTTCGCTTTATTCTTTTTCCAGATTTGTGTGTCCCCCGCTGAATCTCCACCGATTCACCTCGCTGTTTTTGCAGGAGAGAGATCCGGTCGTGTGTAGCAGACCGAGATCTACATCTCTTTCTCTGGAGGTAGGGAACCAGGAGGCTGCCTTAACTCTGCCATTTTTCTCCCCTCTAAAAACTAGACTTGCACTATGCTTAATATTCTAATTATTTCATTTCCCAGTTCCAGAATGTTATCTATGTTCCACATTTACGTTGTTTTATTTCCGATCTTATTTGAACTATTTCAACTGATTCATTTAATAGAATTTTACCTTTTTACATAGTATTTCTCATACTTTGATTCTTCATTAAGGTTTTATTTTTCAAATTTAACATCAATTCTGATTTTATAGACACTGAATCCTGTCTAATACTTAATATTTTAGCATAACTTTTTTATGTCATAGCATTTATCATTATCTATCTTGAAAAAATATAGACAATTCTAAATTCAATCACAATTTTATAGCACACCTGCCATATCCCAGGAAATTTACCAGGTGCTGGGGATATGGAGGTGAGTTGTAGATTTTGTGCTGAAGTAGCTAGTACAGGATTGGTGTAACTAAACAGATTTTAGTGCATCCTTATGGATTAAAATACAGTTATGTACATTACATTCATTTTTCTTTTGTTGCCATTTTTATTATATATGTTACCTGCTGTATTTATTATATACACTAATTACATATATTTAATATTATCAATTATAGAGGTTTAAAACAACATATATTTATTATCTTACAGTTGTGTAGGTTAGAAATCCAGTGAACCTCACTTGGCAAAATCAAGGTGATGGCAGTTCTGACTCCTTTCTACATTTTCTATTGTTCACAATACATTACCACAAACTTAGTGGCTTAAAACAACACCTTTTCTGTAGGTTAGAAGTTTGGGTGCAGCTCTGCTGGATTCTGTGCTCAGACTCTCACACTCAAGGTGTGTGCAAGGCTGAGTTTTTTTCTGGAGGGTCTAGGGAAGAATATGGTTCCAAGCTCATTAATGTAGTTGGCAGAATGTAGTTTCTTTGCAGCTATAGAACTGAAATCCCCATTGCTGGCTATGAGCCAGCACTGCTATTAGGTCCTTGGGTAATTTGCAACATTTCAATTGAGATGGAATCAAGCCAGCATGACAGACAAATGGGAAACTTGCCAAAGACATGTAGGCGTGCACATTCTTGAATGCATTATTTAAAACTCCCTGTGCTTCCTTTTTTCCATCCGTAAATTGGGCATGATAATATATCTATTTCTAAGGGTTGTTGTGAGGATCCCTACGTGTAAAGTTAGAGGAGCCTGAGCAGAGCCTGGCACAGAGGTAGTGCTATAGAAATACTTACTGTTATGAGACATATGTGTCATTAATTCTAGTTATACAGGGATAGATAAATGACAAAGGGGTAGCAGAGTACAATAGAACAAACAAGATGAAGTTAAGGAAGGAGCCATGTTACATGTGCTATATATTTTATTTTACTGAATATAGATAAATGAAGCAAAATACATGTATAGATGTAAGAGATCACTGTAGCAAATGACCATGCCCCATTAAAAAACCATAATAATTTAAAACCATAATAATTCAGGACTCATCCTGAAAAAAGCAGGGTAGTTTTATTCACTTACTAAAATGATTTTAACGGGTGGCATCAGTGTAAACAAATTACACTGTTTACAGTTTTCTTATTCAGGTTCCTTTGAAATTATAGGGAGGATTACAATTATTTTTGGTATGTTGTGTCAGCAGAGAATTAACATCATATAAAACTTTGTACAAAAGGTAAAAATGTATCAATATGTTCTGTTAGACTATTTCGAAATAATGCAATTTGCTATGCATAAAAGTCAGCCATTCTGATGGACTAGTTCCACCCCAGTGGTTTTGTACAGGCCAGCCTCATTATAGGAAGCACTTGTTAAGTACAAGTGGCAAGAGTAAGGTAAAGTGGTGTTAAATCGCATTTAAAAAACAGAAGATTATTCTTAATACAGTTCTTGTTAATTAGTGATAATTATAAATTATTGTTTAATTCTGGAACTCACATAAATTTGGTGTATACAGAACTGATTCATCCAGCTATCAAAAGACCTGATAATGGTAGCATTAGGCAATTGGTTTTGTTAGTTTTTTAGAAAAAATAAATTTAAATGTAATTAATGTTTTATTTTCCACTTACTACTACTAGCTGATAACTGTATTTAGGCCTCAAAGACCAGAAGAGCTGTTCTGAGTCATTCAATCCCCCACATCTCTGATGCGACTAATTTAGGAAGGGGAAAATGATCTAACATTAAATTACCAATGCTCTCTGACAAGCATCTTAGGAAACAGGACCATGAAAAAGTTTCAAGAATATCTTTCTTTACTACAAAATCTAGGCCTTTCCGAGACAGACTGTAAAAGAATTATAATGTTTACCATAAGCTGAATCAAAGACCAACACACAAGGTTGAGGGTTTTTGTTTGTTTGTTTGTTTTTTCTCTGAGAGACTTCTCTCAGGATTCTATTTGGTCAGCTACAGAAGACTGGAAAGTTTAAGTATATATAAGATGAAAATGTTAGTATATTGAGGGTGGAATATTCCAAATTCATTATGGAATTAAAACTTCAAACAAAGTTGATTAGTAGTGGAGACACTGGGGCAAAGAACAAAAGTCAAAGTCTTATAAGAATATCCAGTTGCCCAGGTTGGGGCCAAGTCTCACTGTACTGGAGTCTCATGCTATAAGTTGTTATTGCTGCATCAACACTAAGGGAAGATACAGGTAAACTAGAACATTTATGCTCAGTAGAGCAAATATCTAAGAAGTAGGTGGGAGTGAAAACCAAGTGAAATAAAAGCTGGACAGAATATTGAAATTAGATGATTTGTTGGCAGCTATCTCTGCCAAGGTCCAAGGTCCAGAGGGGTGTGTGGAAGCTGAGCTTGGTGTAGAAAGATGGCACTATCCATTCATACTTTATAATTATGATAGGGATGATGGATATTAACAATAACAGCAACTGCCTTGAAATGACTATTTAATATATATGAGGCATTGTGATAATGCTCTTAGTTCAGATAGGAAACATTGTGATAAGTACTTATCCTTTAGTTCAGATCAATAGCTATTAGTATTCCCACTAAGGGATGAGAAAAGATAAGAGCTGTAGAGATCAACTTGCCTATGGTCACTGGTAAAAATGGTTAAACATTGGGTTTATATGGAAATCTGGAAAGCTGCAGTCTTATTTTGACTTTATTTCTATCATATATACACTAAAATCTTCAACTATTATTGATAAAATTCAGAGAATGAGAAAGAATGATGGATGTTTCAAATTAAGGAGTCATGAGTTTATTTTCATGCTCTGTTACTTGCTAGGAATATGACATTGGTCAAGAAAAATACCCTCTGAGCCTCATCTTTATCATGTATCAAAAGATATAATGATACTTTCATGAAAAATTTGATATCATGCATGTAAATATCTGATATCACCATGATCATCCTCGTTATTATTCCTCCCTTTTTATTATCTTCCTCTTCCTTTTGTGACATCATAATTTTTATCAAACATTATAGAAAACTATTGTCCTTTTAAAATTCTTCTAAATACTAGGTCTTTATTGATCATGAACAAAGAATGCTCACTTTTTAACACTATTAGTACTGAGTATGTGGTTTAATTTTTCCATCATATAATATGACTTTCCTGAAAACAAATTATACCAACAATCTTGCACAAATTAAAAATTGATTTCTTTTAACTTGTTTCAATAAGATTAATGCATATATCCAATATATCAACTAAAGGGTTGTCAAGATCTTGTATCTTGCATCTTTCTTCTTTCCAGTGTTCTATAATCACTGATGGTTTGACTTCTAGCATCTAGGGCAGAATGAAGAAAGAAGATTGTTGCTCTGATGATGAAGGGTCATGCAATGACCCTAGTGATTTCTATAGTTTTCATTGTTTGAAAAACTTTGTGATTCCTGCAGACCTGAAAGGCTACTACTCAAAATGCCAGGTGGCTATTTACTTATTTGTTTATTTTTGGTCATTTCGAAACTGTAATACAATTACTGGTGAATGAGAAAGAATAGGAAATGTTTGGGAGTGACTTGCCATGATGCTTTGATTTGCAAAACTGGTAGCATTATAGGAAATTGGGAGATAGCATGCGAAGATGATCTACAAGATAGAAACGGTTTAGAGCATTTATGATTCCTATTCCTTATCATTTGTTTAGTCTTCTCCTAGTGTCTCTCCATTTTCCATGTGAGCCAATATTTGAAAAGGCTTTGTAGACTATCACTAGTAAACTTTGCATTCTCTTAAATTCATAAAATCCATCATGTGATTTTCACTACAATATTTATTTTACTTCAGTTATGCATCCTTATTGTGGTAGGCAAGATAATGGTCCCGAATACATGCATATTCTAATACCAAGATCATGTAAATGTGTTACTTTATATAGAAAAAGCGACTTTGCTGATATGAATCTTGACTTGAGAAGATTAATGAGGATTATCCAGATGTGCCCAATGTAATCACAAGTTTCTTTATAAGGGAAAAAAGGGAAATGACAGAATCAGCCAGAGAAGGTGAGATGATAAAACAAGTTGGGAGTGATGTGGGGCCATAAGCCAAAGAATGAGGGAAACCTCTAGAATTGGAAAAGGTAAGGAGATAGATTTTTCTCTAGAGCCTCCGCAAGGAATGCAATCCAATTTAGACTTCTGAACCCCAGAACTGTGTGACAGAAATTTGTGTTGTTTTAAACCACTAAATGTGTGGCAATTCACTACAGCAGTAATAAAGTTTACCTGGAATGGGATGCTGCTGTAACAAATACCTAAAAATGTGGAAGTGGCTTTGGAATTGACAATGAGTGGAGGCTGGAAGAATTTTGTGAAGCAGAATAGGAAATCTCCAATGATTTATGTCTATGTAAATATATAGACAAATGTATATATGTATGTATGTACATATACATACATAATATATATAATAAGTATTACTATCTTATTTAGATCACAAGATTTTCCAGGTTGTTTTCTATTTTTTAAAAAAGTTTTACTGAAATTACATAGTCTGAACATATATGTGTTCCCCACAATTGGAATACTGAATATGTGCCAGCCAGATTTATAAGAATTTTACATATATATGTGTAAGCATTTTACATATATATGTACATTATGTGTACGCAGGTGATCCTCGACTTATGAAGGTTTGACATAACGATGTTAAGTCTTTTTGGCTTCACAATGGGTTTATCTGCACATAATCCCATCAGAAGTCAAGGACCACCTGGACATATTTTTGACTAATGATGGATTTATCAGGGTATAACCCTGTTGTAAGTTGAGGAGCATCTGTATGTGTGTGTGTATATACATATATAAACACACATATATATAATTTATCCTTCACTATACCCTGTGATGTAATGATGATTATATCCCTATTTGTCATGAGAGAACTGGAGACTTAGAGAAATTAACTGCCTTCTAAGTCATATAGCCAGTAGGCAATGATGCCAGAATGTGAACTCCTGCTTTGTTAATTGCAGAGTCCATGATATTAACTGCTATGTTATACTGCTATTAATCACTCTGCTTAATAAATATATGTCAATTTTAATTTATTATTACTAAGTAATATTTGGCCTAATATTAATATTAATATAATATTAATATTTGAAAATTTAATATGATATTAATATTTGAAAATTTTAAAGGTCCACTTTTAGATTAATTATCTCACTCAAGAATACACTAGAATGTCACATTTCCTTGCACTGATTTTTATTTCAAGTATTGAACACTCAAGTGATATATTCACAGGTATCTTCTTGTCCCCCTCCTACACACACACACACACACACACACACACACACACACTCTTAAAGTTTTTATTTAAAATAATCTGGAAAATAATTGTTTAAATATCAACAGTTCGTATATTTAAAGACTGTCTTCTGGCAACCTCAGTTCTCCAGATTGTATCTCTAAATATAAAGAGTCACCTAAAAGTGATTATGAGCAATCAAACTAATTTTCACAGTTTTAATTTTCTACCATTGATTTTTGAGAGTGAGCCCAAGGGTCAATATTATGCGATTACTGGCTATGTGGCTGAAACACAAAACCATACTTTAAGGCCAATACGTAAAGGGAAGTGGCAGAATTTGTGAGTGAAATCAGCAGCTGCCTACCCTCCAGAGCTCAGAATATTTTTCTTAAATGATTTACAGATATTTTGCTATGTAATTAATTTATTCTCTTTGAGATGGTAATTCTTTATCAGAGAGGAAAGAAATAATAGCCTTAGTAACATACATACATATAAAGATATATAGGGAAAGCAAAATTTTCTCTCTACCGTTTAGGCTTTTTGTTTTCCCCATTACACCTGAAAAGTAAATTACCATAGGCAGATCAACAGGAGAAAAACATACAAATGTATTTGATATAAGTTTGACCTGGCATGGGAGCTTTCATAAAAAAATGAAGACCCCAAAGACACAAAACTGAGCACTTATATACTGAAATAGACAAAGAATAATAAGTTGTGAAAAAGAAACTAAATTGTATGAGGAGGCTTAAAAAATAAGAGATATTTTAACAAGATCTGTACAGAATTCTCTTGGTCTCCACTTCTAATATTTAATAAGAAGAATGTTGCTTTCCTTCTAGTATAGGGAGGATATCATTCAGATGGTGAATTTCATCTCCTGCTTTTAAGAAACGGAAGTTCAGAATGATCTTGTATCTACTGTTTTTCAAGTGTCTTTAACTCAAAATTGTCAATATGCCCAGAATGTCATATTTTTAACTCTTTCGGATACATTTTATGAGGCATTTCCCAAGAACATCAAGAATCAACTATATTTCCCACTGAAAACAGTTTAATAAAATATTAATATTTTTAAAGTTAATTTCATGTAGGTGGAATACATTTTTATTAGGAAAATCCTTTTAGTAAATGGAGTATGTCTTTAGACAGTCATCAAGATATATCGTAATTGGAAAGTACATTACTACTTATTTTATACTGACTTATAAAGTTATGGTTTGGGAAAATCCCTCAAACCAAAATTTGGAGGCAGAGGAAAACCCAACATCCAAAATGAACATATGCATAATAGAAGTAATTTTACAATGAAATTAGATTTACCTTTTCTAGAAGTATTACAAGGATGCCTATGAATGCCACAAGAAATCTGGTGTCCAGATGCAGTTCTCCTGTTGTTAAGTTTAAAATACCCCTTGACAGTGGCTGATTGCAAATGATTCTAGGAGGCTGATAATGGCAATGAGTTAACTTAGGACAGAAATCCTCCTGTCAGCCAGACACTTTCA
This sequence comes from Indri indri, assembly GCA_004363605.1. Classification (NCBI taxonomy): domain Eukaryota; kingdom Metazoa; phylum Chordata; class Mammalia; order Primates; family Indriidae; genus Indri; species Indri indri. The sequence goes on along the minus strand of RJWJ010042894.1, from coordinate 3,906 downwards.
TTTGTTTATATCATACCATGTCCCTCCCAGGGTGCAGACATGACAGAAAAAAATTACTTCAAGGAGAGACCATTTTCCTGAATTCAAACTAAACAGCATATGAACAGACAGGATTTCCCACAAGTGTATTGGTCCCTCAGCCAGGTGAGGGTGTTGAAATTCATCTCTCAGAAGAAACTGACTGGTTACTTCAATACTGATCTCTTCCTTCTGTGAGTAATAACATTTTCTGATATCCAACAATGTATATTTAGATTGTGTTTTTTTCTTGAGCTATTTTTTGTTCAAGTCTCAATGCTATTTTGCAAAATTAGCCAATAATTAGTGCTTGTGGGGGTGGGGGAAGAAAGAGAGACAGAGTATGTGCATGTGTGTGTTTTACATGAAAGCAAGACGGGATTACCTTGGGTATGTAAGACTTCCCTGGATTCCCTGAAAATGTCTTACAACAACTTCAAGCCTGAGAGGCAATGTGACCTAAGAGGAGGAATGCAGACAAAAAAGTTAGAAGACCTGGCTAGGCTCAATGTATATAGCATATAGTTCCTTATCCCCCTCTTTATATACACCTCTCCCTACCAACTGGGAACTTTGGTTTTACATCTACAAAATAAAGGTTTTGAACCAGAATGTCTATTCTATATCAAGCAACATGTGAGTTGCATCAACAAACAGCTACCTTGAGGGACACTGCACATTTCTTTCATGTTTTCTCTAGCCCCTGTTGGAATATGCACAAATTACCTGCTGTGTGTATTCTTTGGGGGTATGATATGCATTATTGATCTGTAGTGCTAGCAAACACACTTGTGAACACATAAAAACTAACAGGATTTATAAACTACCCATTCTTCTTTATCATATTGTATCTCCTACAAAATAAGATGAACTCTCAATTTTCTATGCTATGGCTTGAAGCAAGAGTAATTTTTAACAAAGAAAATTGTTCATAGATGCAAATGTGCCATCCCTGATCTTAGGTGTCTTATTGATCTTAGCTGCTCATATTGGTAAGAACTGTAAGCTCCAATAAAGCTGTGTCTCTTTGTTCTATAGCTCCAAAAGCTTATCTTGACCAATTTGCCCTGAAAAGTGCTTTGCACATAAACGTTACTCAGTAAGTTTTCACTGACTTGATTTTTCTATTTATTGGTTGATAATATCAGTAATGACAATAAAGCAAAGTAATAAAGTAATGCTTAATACTGGAGGACTCTGATATCCTCCAATAGAGAACTATTTGAAAGTGTAATATATAGGATCAATCTTAAAGTACAAAGAAATCAAAGTTGACCTTGTCATTTGTTGACTTTTGTCATTTTCCCTACTTTTGTATCATTCTGTGTACAGTACTGGTAAGTATGCAGATGGTTTGAAATCACAGCTAAATCTAAATTAACTGTGAAACAGAACTCCCTACTGACATGTATAGTGTTGATGCACCAACTTTCCATCACTCCAGCCTGTTAAAAGTTCAACCAAACAATTCCACACAAGTGCAACAAGTAGAACAATTGCCTACGAGGATAACAGAGTATAGACTATATGAAGACATAAACTATTTCCTAAACTCAATATAATCTCTCACATTCAATGAAAATTATGGCATGGCCCAGTCTGATATAAGCATATGGCATATCTTCAATGCATGAAATACCAATTATCCAAAATCTAAAATAATGTATCTTATACAAACTGGCTATTTTTCATAAACTAGACAGTAAGAATTTATAATGATTTCTCAGAGGTCTGTGAGATCTCAAAGTATACTGGGAAATAAAAAGGGTAAATAGATTTGGTTTTGTTTCCAAATTAAATGTCTTTCATTGAATGCTAAAGTTTTGGTGACTATCAAATTATGAATTGTGTTTAATCAGCAAACACTTATTAATTATCTTCCATGATAAAAGTGCAAGGTCTTCTGAGAGATACAAAGATAAAAAAGATTATTTTTCTTTGTCAAGTTTTTTATTATTAAAATGACTCAGTGCAAAAATGTTCCATAATATTCTTAGCTTTCCTCAAATAAAATCAACATACCGGGTGATAATAAATCTCGTTATGCGGTGATGAAAGAGACCTTTAAATGATCTTCCTAAAGCAAAGTTTCAAAAATGTCTCAAGTGGATTAAAAACGTCTTAAAGGGAATAAGTATTTTCAATGGTACCTATTTTTTTCTGAATTAATTACAGATTTCTACATTTGATATTAAAAGCATTTCATACAATAACATCAACCTACTTACTTTTGCATCATTATCTCCCACACCTCCATGTTTACGCCACTAACAAATTTAATTACACAACTCACCATAATGCAGAATCAGTGGGAGCCCTAGGCTTATTTTCCTGCAACTAATGCCACCATTGACCTGACAGGAGGCAGAGCTCAGGTGGTGATGCCAGCGACAGGGAGCAGCTGTAAATACAGATGAACCCTTGCTCACTTTCCTGCTGTTCACCTCCTGCTGTGTGGCCTGGTTCCTAACAGGCCAAAGACCAATACCAGTCTGTGGCCTGGGGCTTGGGGACAGCAGATCTAAAAGACTTGGGATATTTTCTATAGATTTAAAAGAAAAAAAATACTCGAATGTAATGTGTAGAATTCCTTACAGGAAAAAAAATTCCATGAGGCAATAACCCGGTACAATGAAAAACAAACAAAAACAATATGGCCTAGGAATAGAGACCCACTCTAATACTTAAATGCTGTGTGTCCTTAAACAAGTTACCTACCCTCTGTGAGACACACTTCCCTGTTCTATAATGGAAGCACAACAGCATCTCATGAGATTGTTGAAACACTAAATGGGATAACAAGTATAAAACACCTAGCATGTTGCTTCCAGCAATGGAAATTGAGACTCGAGAGTTTTTTCATATTTGTGGCCACATAGTGGATCCCTATAACCTCTCCTCATTAGGCTTTCTTCTCTCTTTATACACATAGGAAATGTCATTAGTATTTGATGGCACCAACAAGTATACAAATATACTGACAAATATTATTTTCTCTAAGCTCAACCTTTTCAGTTTCTTCAAAATTCTAGCTTTTTCATGGTGTCCAGATCATAAACCATCCTGGTTGCACTTCCTCATTTCATTTATTGCCTTCAAATTACAGGAGCCAGAAAAAAAATCTCCTTTAGCCATGATCTGATCAGTTGGTAAGGATCTGACCCTCCCTCATTTAGGACAATATCCATCTATTAGCGCTGTCTGTGATTATGGCATTGGTTTGGAGGGTTTCCTCACTCAAGAGGAGTCAAAGTGAACTAGAAGGCCACCAGAATCTAGGCCTTTTGAAAGGTGGTACTTCTTTTGTTTTTGTTTTGTTTTTTTTTTTACTGTTTTTTGGGGGAGGGGGAGATTACTACACAATCTTGCTTGTTTTTAAATCCATTTCTACAGAGGAAATAGTTTTACCATCTTTCAAGCTCACAAAACATTTGATGAAAACATTAAGAGAAAAAAACAAACTCAAAAGGATTAACTGCATGAGATTCTATATAATGCTCAAAGTCAAGTACTGAATGATGTGGGTGATGAAACATACAGTAGTATAATCTACTAAAAGTTGAAGTATTTCAGCCATATGCTTAGTTCTAAGGCACTACTGCAATCAGTATCTAAAACAAACTAAATATACAAGTATTTTGGGGCATCTATTGAATTTATACATACACACACACACACATATATGTATATACACATATGATTAAAATGGAAAAAACAGGTAAAATTAATAAGATTTACTTTTAGTAATAACTCAAGCAGCCTTTTCTGAGCAATTGATTTATAAATAGTTCTTTTTTTGAATAATATCTTTGGAACCAGACTTATTTTTCATCCATAATCTTGGAAAATACAAAGCAATGTGCCAATTTTGTTAGGACTGTATGCTCT
>RJWJ010042893.1:0-12828 GCA_004363605.1 Indri indri | reverse complement strand
AAGGTATAAGACAAGAGAGCATGACCTTTCTGGGTATCAGGGAAGCCTTCCTGGAGGAAGCGGCACTGGACCTGAGTGCTGAAGCTGAACAGGAGTTAGCTGCGCTGAAGGAGTGCAGGAGGCTCCGGGCAGGGGAGCTGAAAGCGGGCAGGTGTGGCTGGAGCATGGGGGTGGGGGGCCAGGTGTTGACATGGCTAGACAAACAGGTGGCTCCGGAGATGGGCTGCTCTGCACGTGTGCGGTGTGCGTGCCTGTGTTGAGCATGTCTGTGGCTGGAGGGGGTGAGTTCTGTGGGTCAGAAGGTTCAGGGAGGGTGTCCTGGAGCGCTGGGCCAGCCTGGTGACCCCTCTCTTGGCTGTGTGTGTATTGCAGGGGGTGGGAGTGGTGGTGGGCAGGGCTGTGGGGCATCCCCCAGGGTGGCTGTAAGAGGAAGAGGTTGACATTAGAGGTCGCTTGTGGTGATACCTCCAAACCCAGACCCCTTCCATATGACAGAGGCGAGTAGGTGTCCTTGTGCAGGATGGGTGACTTTGGCGTCTTGTTGCTAGAGGTGGGGTTGCCCCATTCAGGGGGCTTCTGCCTCTTGTGGCCCAGGTGGCATGGAAGCGGGCAGGGAACAGGAATGGTGACAGCCCTGCTCTTTCGCTTACTCACTTCCCCTCCCGATTTGAACCTCCGGAGCCTGTCCTGCTGTCGCTTGTTGGCTGTGTGGGGAGTGTGTGTGCATGCGTGTCCACGAGCGTGTGGCCGCCTGGGAGTGCGGAGCGTGTTGGGGTGAGCAGTTTCCTCCATTTCCATGTGGGAGCCCTGAGAGAAGGCCTGGAGTCCCCAGGGAGGGGACAGTGGAGGAAGGAGGTGGCCAAGGGGCCCCTTGCCTTAGCATCTTCCTCTCCCTCGGCAGGCCAGGCCAGGCCAGGCCACCCCATCCCTCCCCTTCCTGTGTGGAGAGCAAGGGCTTCAGGTGCCACGGCTGGAGTGTGTTGGAGGTGTGCACCTGTGTCAGGTGTGTGCAATGGCGTGTGAACACGAGAGAGTGCTGCTCGGGACTCAGGCATTTAGGAGGACATTTGTGCGCTCAGGTCTGTGCAGAAATGTGCACGTAAGAGGGCAGCATGTCACTTGTGTGCTGTGGGGCCCCTTGCTGGGGCGCATGGCAGAGATGAGCTCTGAGGATGTCACACCACTCTGTTCAGTGTGATGGAGGAAGGGACAGTTGTGTGATTGTCACGGAAAGAGTGCCTACCGCCTCTCCTGGCACCGGACACCCGTGTCTGCTTTGCTTGCTTGGCTCACTGCTCACAAAGGTGGCCTGGCTGATACCCGTTCCCCTGGCCTTGTGAATTTTATGCAGGTAGACAAGTACCAGGTCCCTGTGGGGACTGGGCCACCTCTACCCCAGCTCCACAGTTCCCCTCGTGATCCCCTTAACCAGTATCGCTCCCCCAGGATCCAGGTGAACGATCTCCTGGTGGAGGTGGACGGAACAAGTCTGGTGGGAGTGACCCAAAGCTTTGCAGCCTCCGTGCTCCGGAATACCAAGGGCCGAGTGCGGTGAGAGCCCAGAGGGGTGGGCACAGGGGCTGGGGGAGGCCCTCATCCAGATGCCCTGCTCACCTGCCCAGTGAAGCTTCTGGGCTGCCAGCTCATGGAGGTTCTGCTGACTCCTGCCTGAAGGAAATGCTGAGCCCACAGTCCCTTGCCCCATGTCTGCCTTCCCGTGCCGAGCTCCCTGACCGCTGCAGGCCACCAGGGCTTAGTGCCCCCCAAATTGTCCTCTGGGGCTATTCTCCTTAATGCCTGCCTGTCCCCGACTCACTCATTGAAGAACCAAGATGTGCAGGGTGAATGCCAGCCAAATTGGGGTCCCCTCACCAGGAACTTCATCCCTCCCTCCTGCCCAGCCCAGTGCAATCCTGGGAAGACTCATCCTGGGCCTGCAAGGGAAGGGGATTGGATTAGAAGCTCCCCGGTTCCACCTCTGGCTTCACATTCAGGGATGACTCCCTGCCCCCCCCTCCAAGAGGGGCACTGCCCCCAGGAAAGGGTGGTGGAGAGAAACAGGATGTGGGTGGCCACGGGGAGGAGGGGCTGGTGCCTGGAAGTTCCACTGTTTCCTCTCCATCCTAATCTCCGGTTGCCATCATCCGGCCCCTTCCTGAAGCTCAGGGGGCTTGGAGCATACCCAAGACACACCTCCATGGCCCAGCCCTGCTGGGACGGGTCAACTTCACCATTCCCCTGCCTGGGTTTCTCCCATGTGGTGGGGAAGAGCCCCCTGAACTGGCACCTCCTGAGCTCATGTCACCTGCAGCCCAGCTCAAAGTTTGGCTGACACCCCCTCTCCCCCAACAGTGGCCAGAAGAGCTCGTGGGCCCTCCTCTCTCCCCTGGGAAGGAAACCCAGTAAGGGCCCCGCATTCCCCATTCATTATTAACACTGCAGCCTTTGGACTCAGCCTTCTCATTTCACCTCCCCCGGGAGGGCCGAGTTTGGAGAGGGGAGCACCAGCAGGGAGGATGGTGGCATTGCCCGCTGAGGACAGAGGCAGGGGATGACGCCGGTGCCCCTGCAGGTTTATGATTGGCCGGGAGCGGCCCGGAGAGCAGAGCGAAGTGGCCCAGCTAATTCAGCAGACCTTGGAACAGGAGCGGTGGCAGCGGGAGATGATGGAGCAGAGATACGCCCAGTACGGGGAGGAAGACGAGGAGGTAGGGACTCCAGGCCTGGCTGGCGGCGTGATTGCCCCCTGGTGGCTAGCTGAAGCATTGCACCCCTCTTCTGTCAACTGCTTTCCCAGTCCTCCTAAAGAAACGTGAAGTGGGCAGTGTGGAGCTGGTGCCTATTCTTGGGGAGCCCCAGTCTGAGGGAGGAGATGCAGACCCTCCCTCAAAGAACCCCTGGTCTGATGGAGGAGTCATACCCTCTCTCTCCAGAGAGCCTGCCTAACCCTATAAGGAAACGGTTCCCTTAAAGAGCCCCACTCCGAGGGGAGGGCATAGCCCCTAAGTTCAGGGGACCTAATCTGAGGAGGGAGATAGAACCAGACCTCGGGGGACCCACAGTGTAAGGGGGATGGTACAGGCTGTTTCTGCAAGGTCCAGTCTTATGGGAGAACTGCCTCTGCCTGCAGGGGACTCCCGAAGCTGTTGGGGGAAGACATCAACCTGCCTCTGGTGCAGCCCCAGGCTGGGGGGGGGCACGACCCACATCCCTGGGTCGCCCCCAGCCTCACGTGGCAGCCTGCTGCTGGTCTAAGCCCTGGTTGCGAGGGCTGAGGGAGGCTGGGGTGGGTAGGGTCCATGGCCTCCTACCTTCCTTCGTAGACGGGGGAATACGCCACAGACGAGGATGAGGAGCTGAGCCCCACGTTTCCAGGTGGCGAGATGGCCATCGAGGTGTTCGAGCTGGCGGAGAACGAGGATGCACTGTCCCCCGTGGACATGGAGCCTGAGAAGCTGGTGCACAAGTTCAAGGAGGTAGGAGGAGGGGGCTGCCTGGCTGGGGTGGTGGAGGGTGGAGGTGGGCTGGTGTCCTGCACCGGCCTCAGCACCACCCACCCCACCCAGCCGGAGCTGAGTGCCTGCTCCTCTGCCCACAGCTCCAGATCAAGCATGCCGTCACCGAGGCCGAGATCCAGCAGCTGAAGAGAAAGGTGAGGGGGCGTGTGTCGAGGAACGGGGTCCCCAGCCTCACACCTGCACACTGATGCTTGTACGCCACCCACAGGCACAGGCACCCGTAGAATAGGTTACTCTGAGGCAAAGGGACGTAGTGTTAAGATGGCTCTGGACCCATCCGCTCCACCACCACTTGCTGCTCTGCCTCAGTCTCCTTATCTGTAAAATGGACTAATGATAATACCTAACACCATGGGATCATAGTGAGGATTCAGTGAGATAGTACATGTAAAGTCCTTAGCACAACGTCTGACATAATAGATACTCAATACAAACTTCAAGGTATGGCTGGGCATAGTAGCTCACACCTGTAATCCCAGCATTTTGGGAGCCAGAAGTGGAGGATCACTTGAGGCCAGGAGTTCAAGACTAGCCTGAGCAATATAGGGAGACCCTATCTTTACAAAAAATAAAAAACTTAGCCAGACATAGTGGCTTGTGCCTGTAGTCCCAGCTACTCAGGAGGCTGAGGCAGATTGCTTGAGCCCAGGAGTTTGAGGCTGCAGTGATCTATGATGATGCCACTGCACTGTAGCCCGAGCGACAGAGCAAGACCCTGTTCCAAAAAAAGAAAAAAGCCAAAAGTACTAGCTCTGATACTGAAGCACACTAAGTCCCACTCAAGTTGTCTTCGTGTTTACACTGTCCCACATATGGTCCTCTCTATATAGGCCCAGTTGTAAATACAGACCACCCAGAGATACACACGGTCACACCTTCCAGCCTGGACCCAGGCACGTGCTCCCACAGACCCCCACTCTACACGTACATAACCATGGCAACACCAGCCCCGCGCTTCCTGTGGCAGCACGCCCAGGGCGTCAGTCTGGATACGTAGATGTGCTCTGCATTCATCTGCTCTAAGATACGTAGTCATCATGACTGTCGTTTGGACCACCTGGTCTAGGAAGAGTGTCACAGGCATGCACATGCTCAGTGCGCAAGCAACATGGAGGTATTGATGCTGACACCACTAGATGGTGACACACGACCTACACAAACACATGTGTGTACCGCGCACAGACACTTAGACAAGCATGTTGGGTGCCAGCACCCTCACAGGCATGTAGACATACAGACTTCATGTTAAAAGTCTGTATCGGGCCCCTGCTGGGGCCTGGACAGTAGGAGTCCCAACCCCTATGGGGCTTCTGGTGTGGTGGGGACAGACAGGTGTACAGGGGCCTTGCAGACACGGCGCACCCAGGCACACACATGCGTACACTCCCACGTGTGGGTATCCCCCCACCGCACACACAGAGAGGAGAGTGTGAAGCCAGGCCTCGGGAGGAGGCAGGGTTTAGATGGCTGGGGCGGAAGCAAGGGCATTCCTGGCAGGGAGACGAGCTGGACGGAGCCTGGAGGCTGGCTTTGGGAGGACGCCCACCAGGCGGTGGCAGTGTGCCTGTCGGGGAGAGATGATGGCGGCAGGGCTGGACTGCCAGGGTGGGCTGTGGCTTGCAGCATCCTGACTCCCCTCTAAGGACTCTAGCTTTGGGCCACACAGCATGGGCTGTGTGGCTATATGGGGGTTTTCAGAAGGTCACTGCCTACGAAGTGGGAAGACTGCGAAGTGAGGGGAGGCAGGACTTGGAGGCAGGCAAACCGGGCGGAGTCCCAGACAGTGTCCTGGCAGGCGTGGGCCCGGACTTCCCAGAGTACAGGCAGAGGGTCTGGAAAGGAAGGGTGGCTTGGCGCTGCATTTTCAGGGTCGAGATGACAAGCCGTGTTTCTGGGTATGTGCAGAGGAGGAAGGGGAGGGGCACGTCAAGGATCTATTCATTCATTCAGTTGACAGACGTCCGCGGGGTACCTTCTAGATGCCCGCTACTGCTGTTCAGTCACTGTGATGGTACAACCGGAGTTGATCCTTGTCCTCGTGCAGCTTAGAGTCTGCCTACCAGTGACTGTGTTACAAGCTGACGTGGGGCTCCGTGGGAGAGGACAGGCTTACCGAACTCCTAAAGCAGGAGGAACCCAGTTCAGCTGGGGGTGGGGGAGGGCCTGTGCTGCTGGGGGCTTCTCTGGGGAAGGGATACACTGAGCGGTGAGCCGAAGGGTGAGCTAGTGGGAAATAACTAGGCAAAGGGGAGGGAAGAAGAGGCACACTCCAGGCAGCGGGCACAACACGTGCACAGGCCCTGTGGCAAGTCTTGAGGATCTGCAGAAAGGCTCGTGTGGCTGGGAACAGAGAGCAAGGGACATTGGTAGCCAACAAGGTGGCAGGGCAGGCAGGGGCTTGAGATGAGTGCCTGGATGGCTACAAGATTATGGCGCCTTTTAACAGAAGCGAGCATGTCAGGAAAGGAGGCACAGGTTTGTGCAGGTGGGAGGCGTGGTTTGAGGAGTTGGGTGGTAAGGCTGGAAGTTGGGAGCAAGGTTGGGCCAGGGCGTGGGATTTGGGGCTCAGTGCATGGAGTTGGGCCCGTGCCACCTGGCATTGGGTATAGAGAGAACAAAGGATTCAGGACTGAGCTGTTGGGGATTGGAGGTCTGCACCGGGGTCACCTGGGACAGGGAGAGGAGTCAGGATTGTTCACAAAGAACAGGGACTGGTCAGCAGGGCCAGGGCTGCAGAGAGGGGACAGAGAGCAATGGTGACCCTCCCCTGCCCTGCTCTTTCACATCTGCTGTCTCACTGTGGTAGCCCTTGTGAGCTAGGGAGGCAGAGGCAGGCATCAGTCCCATTTCACAGATGAGAGGACTGAGGCTTGAGACAGAAGTCGCTTTGCCCCAAGTCAGAGTAGCCAGTGACTAATGAAGGAGTGGGGTGAAGTGACAGGGACCCTTGGCTTGGAGCTCTGGAGCTGAGGCCCCACCCCTCCCCTCTCTGGGTTTCAGTTCTCAGGCTCAGCCAAGGAGAGTTAGTTGGGGTGCAGTGGGCTCCACATCTGTAGGAATCCCCTGGAGACTGGCCCCAGTGCCAGGATGGGGGTGCCCCGCGGCTCCCTCTGGCCCCCACCAACCCAGGGCTGCTCCTTCCTCTCTCAGCTGCAGAGCCTGGAGCAGGAGAAGGGGCGCTGGCGGGCGGAGAAGGCCCAGCTGGAGCAGAGCGTGGAGGAGAACAAGGAGCGCATGGAGAAGCTGGAGGGCTACTGGGGCGAGGCCCAGAGCCTGTGCCAGGCAGTGGACGAGCACCTGCGGGAGACCCAGGCCCAGTACCAGGCCCTGGAGCGCAAGTACAGCAAGGCCAAGCGCCTCATCAAGGACTACCAGCAGAAGTACGTGGCCAGGCTGCCGGGGGCCCTGGGCCCGGGGAGGACTAGAGACCCGCTGTGGCAGTTCCTCACCCCCACCCCCCACAGCTGAGTTAGGGAGGCACAGAGCACAGATGCTGGAGGGCCCTTGGGCCCGGCGGTGTGACTGGGCAGCAGAGCCAGCACAGGGCCAGGCCCCAGAGGCTTTGGGAAAACCTGGGACCCCCTGACCTGGGAACAGGGAGAGGAAAAGAGCTGCTGCCCAGGTGGCACTGAGTCTCCCTGGATGGGAGCCAGACCACACACCCTTACCTGCCATCTGTCCCTTGCCTCTCCCCAGGGAGATCGAGTTCCTGAAAAAGGAGACCGCACAGCGCCGGGTTCTGGAGGAGTCGGAGCTGGCTAGGAAGGAGGAGATGGACAAGCTCCTGGACAAGGTAGGCCCAGGGATGCCCTGGGGGCGGAGCCCTATGGCCAGGGCAGCACTCAAGCCCCCGTATAGAAGCCACCCTGTAGGTCCTGGAGGAGGGAGGGGGGTTGCATCCCCACCAGGGGGCAAAGGGGGCAGGGCCCGGGCCTGGTGCCCAGGTTTGACCCCCTTTCCTTTGTTTTCCAGATCTCAGAACTGGAAGGAAACCTGCAAACACTGAGGAATTCCAATTCTACTTAACAGAATCATTCCTTGACCAGACAATAATTAATGCCCCTCCCACTGTACTCCCTCCCCTGTCCTCAATATCCCACCCCTCCCCATACCAGCCTGGGGACAGGTGCCCCGAATCCCCCCACCCCTCCACCCCACCTCCCCCAGCTTCAGGGACCAGAGGGCCCGTATGCAGGCCCCCTTAAGGTGGCCCGGGCAGACGGAGGTGGCTGGAAGGGCGGCCTTCTCCTTGCCCCATGGGGCTGAGGCACAGAGGCCAGGGGATGCCGTGGGCTGGCCTGGGCAGTGGATGGACACAAAGGACTTGCAGACCAAACTGCCAGACTTCACAACCTCCAGCCTTTGTCTCTGGACTGGAGTGGGGCTGGGGCTCTCCCAGCATCTCACCAACTGGAGGCTGCTCCCTGCCCATGGGGTACCTGGGTGGCCCCTGGGCCTCTTGACTTGAGATTCTACCTTCTTGGCCCTTCCTTGTCCCCCATCATTGTGCTGTCTCTGTTGCATTCTGACCCTCCTGCTTGGGGAGTTGCCTCAACACCTCCTCCCATCCCGGATCCCTGTCCCGGGAGGGATAGAGTCCACCCCAGAGCCCGGAGGCTGGGCCTGGCCCTGCACTGATTTCCTATGTATCCTTCCAGAAAGGGGGAGTGATTGTAGGAAAAAGGGAGAGTTCAGGACACCTGGTCCCTGGCTCCCCTGGGGCAGCAGCCCTCAATTTCTCCTTGTGCCTCCCCTCTCCCAGGTGCCAAATAGCCATAACCTCCTCCTGGAACTGTCTTCGGCCTCTCTGGGGTCCAGGTTTCCTGGCCAAGCCTGGGAATGCCAGGGAGGAGAGGAGGGCAGCTCAGGGGGCCTGGCTGCAGAGGCCCTGGTCTTAAGCAAGGGGAACATTTCTCCTTGGAGAGCCAGGCCTGGTCCTGCCCTGCCCGGCCTGCCCTGAGGGACACCTGGAAGCCTTGTAGTAACATCGCAGAGATTCAGCCTCAACCACCCCCCTCCCGACTGTTTTCCAATGTTTTGACTGGAGGGCAAAATTTTACTACTTCTCATCTTTTTGGAGACCAGAGCTGCCCTGCTGGCAGCCTGCCTTCTAAGTGGAATTGATGCTGTTTCCCACTTTAACCCCAAATTGGGGCTTGGACCAAGGGAGGTGAGACCCCCCTCAGGTCCCCTCCCCTTTCAGAATCCATCTCATCTTGCCACTTCTTCATGCCCCGCCCCAAGCCTGGGTTTTTGTTCATTTTTTAAAAACAGACAACTCCGTCCCATCCGTTTTGGCTTCCCCTTGTCCCTGTAAATAGACCATGCCATCGATCAGTATTTCTTGCCCGCCCCCCCTTCCTGCCCCCAGACGTGCCCCCACCCCCTGAAAGAGCTGGCTGTCTCAGTGCCCGGCCCATGCCCTTCACCCCGGCAGATGGAGGGGCGGAGCCGGGCGGGCGGGGCCGCGGGGCGCTTCCGGTTTCCCGGCCGGCGGCCGCCCCTGCCCAGCCTTCTGGAGGAGCGCGTCTCTGTATATAATATATATATGTATGTATTGTTCCCGGTTTTGTACGGACCATGCCCTCTGTCAGGTCGTCCCCATAAAAGCAGCCCCCAGAGCCTCGCTGCCTCGTTTCTTGATTGGCTGGAGCCGGCGGGGGGAGGGGTCCCCTCCCATCAGCTCTGCCTCCGACCCTGAGGATCTTTCCACCGAGTTGCCCTGATCGGGCAAACTGCCCCTCTGCCACCATTCCACCCTCCAGCACCCATGCTTTTTGTCCGGTCCTCCCGGGCAGGGCTGGGAGTTGCTAGAGAGTTCGTTCAATCAGTTGCATTCCTTTTTCAAAGCCCCGAAGGAATTCAGAGGATGGGCTAGGTCGGGCAGGAGGAACCCTAAGTCCCTCCCCAGAGAAGCCCTTTTAAACTGTATGAGCTCCACGAAGGATCCAAGGTTTCCCAGAGGTGGCAGGAGCAGGTGGGATGCGACACGTCAGGGCAGTTTTGTCCCCAGGGTCCTAGGGAATCTGTTCTGTTTGCCCCTCTCCGGGCACTCTGAGAGGCCTTAAATAGCCCTGGCCCCCTGCTCTGTGCCAGCAGGTCTGGGTGCTGACTCACCAGCTGTAATACTAATGGGTCTGGGAGTCTAGGTGCCAGGGTTCCAGGGATGGCTTTGGTGAAGTCCCAGAGAGGCGAGAGCCAGCTGGGGATGGAGCGGAAGCTTAGGGCAAGTCCCAGCACCAGGCTTTCCTCTTTGGGTGCCGTGTGCAAATGTGAGAGAATGAAGCACAGGGCACTTGTGTTCAGTGCCTTGGCCTCAAGGGGATTCTCACCTTCCCCTCCCTTTGCCATAAGGAATGAAAGTCCCAACTTCAGGGCCCTTGAAGGTCACCTTGACAGGTCCCTGACAATATCCAAGATGAGTAGGCAGAACTCCCAGGGAGAGTCAGCTCTGGAGGCAGCTGCTCCCTGTGGATGGCTCAGTCACACAGGTCCTGTGCATGTCAAGCCAAATTTTGGCTTCCCATAAGGACCCCTCAAAAATCGTAGTTCTACACCTCAGGGCTATGTACTCCTGCCACCCACCTGAGGGTGACCTGGGAACCTGAGGATGGTGACTGCCTCTGAAGGCATCTCCTCCAAGTAGATCATCCTTGGAGCGCTCTGAGAGCCCTGAGGATGCTGAAGAGAGATCCAGGTGGCTGAGTCCCAAGATCAGAGACCACCAAACCATGGGGTCACAGGTCATGGCTCCAGAGTTAGAAGTCACTGAGGCCCTGTTCCAGAAACCTGGCCAAGATGTCCCAAGAAGTGAAGTGGCTGGACCTTCCTGGGTGGGAGGCAGGTGTGAGGGTCGTGGCACGGCTTCTGCTGGGCTGATGGGCTAAGCATCCAGGGCGGGGTCCCACTGCCCCCATCTGACCTGTGTCTTAGGTGAGGGGCCTATATATACACGGCATGTTCCAAATGGTGGGCCAAGTATCCCCATCATACTTGGGGCTGATGCGTGGCTATGGGGGGTGTTGTTTGCTGTGAGTTTCTCAGGCCTGAGGTGTAACTCGCCTATGACATACGGTATGTCCATGTTTGGGGCAATGTCGCATCGTTGTGAGCAGGCCTGTGTAAGGCTTGTCACCTCAGCCCTTCCCCCACCCTCCCATGACCTGCCCAATTTTGGCAGCCTGAGTAGGTTTGCCAGGGTCCCAGCACTTGCCATGGGTAGGGAAATTTTCTCAAGTCCTAGAAGCTTAGGCCTCCTTAGGAGCAGGGGCTCCTTCCAGGTCCCGTGACCTAGCAAATGCCCTCCCACAGATCCCCCTGTCCTCAGCGCTGACCTTACATTAGATACCATTGTCTCCCCAGCCCGTGGTGTGTGATAACTACCCCACATAGCCCATCACCCAGATCTCACTAGATGCCTGCAAACCACATCCTCTTTAAAGACCCCAGCCATAGCCCTTACAGGCTGTCACCAGAGATGCCACCTCCTTCCCACATCTCCACAATGTAGCTGGCACCATGTGGCTGCCTGTGGATTCTGAAGACACCCAGAGACCCCCAAACTCTCACAGATCTCCTCAGATACCCTCAGTCCCTGAGGGCTATTATAATAATTCTGTCCTCACTCACAGTCCCAAGATCATCTTGGCTCCACATGCCACTTGCCACAGGGCTTCTGACTGCAGGGAGTCCCGTGAACCATCAGGGAACTCTATCCCCACAGACTCCACCCTCTCCCGCTTCACCGCTTGCTTACAAACAAACCACTTTCCTTCCTTTAAGTCTCTGTTTTCCTGGAGGTGGTGGGTAACAGAAACACCTACTTTGTGGGTTTATTGTGAGGGTGACAATAAATAATCGGAGAGTGCCTGGCACATCCCAAGCCATGCCCTATGGCAGCAGTTGTTGGATCTCACAGTATGTCCCCTGGCTGGCCTGCCACCACCTCCAGCTCAGCAGGGCCAAGTCTGATCTCATCCTTCTCCACCCCCACTGTGCTCCCCGGCTCCCTGCCTCAAGTCCAGCCCATCCCCAAATCCTGTCAATTTCTTCAGTTCTACATCCTGAATAGTTCTCAACTTGATCTTTAATCTTCATGCCCACTGTCATCATCTCTCCACAGCTTCCCGAGGGGTCCCCTGCCTTCAGGCCGCCCTTCTGCAGTCCTTACTCCACTGAGCAGCCAAAGAGAGCTTCCTAGACGCAAATCTGAGCCCCTCCTTCCCCTGTTAATTTTTTTCCGTGGCTGGGAGATTACAGTGCAAGCCCTCTGCCCTGCACCTCCCCAGATTCATCTCATCTCCTCCTCTTGCCCACCCACTCCCACGGCCCGCTGACACTTGCCCCTACCCTGG
Source organism: Indri indri (assembly GCA_004363605.1). Lineage (NCBI taxonomy): Eukaryota > Metazoa > Chordata > Mammalia > Primates > Indriidae > Indri > Indri indri. Next base: position 956 of record RJWJ010042893.1, on the reverse strand, counting down.
CCTGCAGGGGTAGCCAACACATCACCCCCACCCCCAGCAACCCTCCCTGCCCACCCCACCCTCGCCCCCAACCGGCCCCGGGCCAGGCGCTCTGGTGCGCGCTCTCCCTGCCGGCGCTGAAGTGTCCTCTGTGAACGGGCCCACGGCACCGGGTTTGTGAGGGCGTCCCCACTCGTCTGTGCCCCTGACTGCACCTCCAGCCCCTCCGGCCTGGGCGCCCCGGCTGCTCGGTGGACGCTTGTTGAATGAATGAATGAATCAGGAGCCCTCACAGACCTGGCAGAGGAGGCGGAAGCCCCGTGGGTCCCAAGGCGGGGCCGTCTCCCCAGCCGCTCCCACCCGCGCAGACTGGGGTGAGCCGCGTCTCCGCGGGCCGAGAAGTAGCTGCAACTCGGATCCCCCTGCCCGGCCGCCGCGCCGGCCGCCTCCGCCCCCTGCGTCCTCCCGCTGCCTCCGCCCCCTCCCTCCCTCCCTCCCGCTCTTTGTCTCCGGGGCGCCCGGCCTCCCCGCCACGCGCCCCCTGCATCGCCCCTTCCCCCGGGGACCCCCGCGGACCCCAGCTGAAGGGACGCGGCGCGAGTCGGCCCGCCAGGCAGGGGGCCCAGCGTCCGGCCAGGCCTGGCAGGCGTGGGCGGGGCGGGAGGTGGCGCTCCCTCTCTCCCTCCCCCTCGCGCGCACACACACACACACACACACACACACACGCACGCACGCACGCACACACCGAGCATCCTCCCGTCAGGTCTCCCCGTCCAGCCCCGCCCGCGCCTCCTGCTTCCAGCAAACCTTCTCCCTCTCTCCGCACCCTGCCCCCGCCCTCCATTCCCTCCGGCTGCCGGACCCTCCCCTCCGACCCCCACCCGACCCCCGGGATGGAGCCGCTGGAGCCAGCCCGGAGCCCCCCACGGCCCGGGTGACGGTTCCCCTGCCCCTCTCCCGCCAGGCCCCCCCCCCCC
>RJWJ010042892.1:0-12828 GCA_004363605.1 Indri indri | reverse complement strand
CTGAAAAACAGTCCACTGTCTGCGTAAATGACAGCTTATTTATTCACCTGTTGAAGGGCATCTTGGTTGCTTCCAAGTTTCGGGCATTATGAATAAAGCTATTATATTACAAAATCTGTCTGCAGGTTTCTGTGTGGACATAAGTTTTCAATTCATGTGGGTAAATACCAAGGAGCACAATTGCTGGATCACATGGTAAGACTAGGTTTAGTTTTGTCGGAAACTGGCAAACCGTCTTCTGGAGTGGTTATACCATTTTCACTGTGAGTGTTTTGGATCTTGGGCATTCTAATAAGTGTGTAGCGGCATCTTTTTGATTTTTTTTTTTTTTTTGAGACAGGGTCTCACTCTTGTCACCCAGGCTGGAGTGCAGTGGCCTCATCACAGCTCACTGCAACCTCGAATTCCTGGGTTTAGGCAATCCTCCTGCCTCAGCCTCCTGAGTAGCTGGGACTTACAGGCGCCCGCCACCACACCTGGCACTGTTTTCCTAATACATGCTAACGGCTACTCCATTTACTTAGTTCCCTGAAAACAGGGACAATCCCTTATTCGTCTTTCTATTGCAGTACCTGCCACAGAGCCTGACATAGAGCAGATTCAAAAATGTTCACTGAACGGTGCGTTTGAGCAGAAAACACTTGTACATAAAAGGCTAAATCCCCAAACAGGTCCCCATGAGTGACACTGATTTCTCAGCAGGTTTTAATCTTTGAAGACTGGAGGCTGGTTGTGTCTTTTTTTTTTAAAAAAAATACTTTATTATAAAATATGTTCCACTAGAAAAATTGCAAAAGTAATACAGAGAGTCCCATATACCCTTCTCCCTCTTCCCCTAGCACTAACATTTTATAGCCATAGGACAATTATTACTGAACTAGAGAATTGAGATGATACAATACGATTAGCTCCAGACCTCATTTAAATGACATCACTTTCCTACTCTTGTTTTTCCTCTGGCCCAGGATGGACTCCCGGGTCCCACATTGCACTCAGCTGTCCTGTCTCTCTAGTCCCCCCAGGCTCGGTCACTTCCTTAGTCTTTCTTTGACTTTCATGACCTTGACACTTTGCTGATTGTTTCTTGAACACAGCAAATGCTTGGGTGATGTGGTTTTTATTGTCTGATGAGAAACTGGTTAAATTGGGGAGCAATCTCATCAAGGGGAGCAATCTTTTCCAGAAGTTGAGTCCATTTTTTTGATCTGGAAGGTGCAGAGAGTTGACTTTTGGGGATAGATATTTTGGCTTCACCTTTTCAAAAGCACAACAACGAGCTCAGAATTGCTGTGGTTTTCCAGCCTGGCCTGTGCAGGCCTGTCAGCGTAACCAGAATTGACGTGTCTGTCTCCTGGGAACTGTGTTTTGGGGAACCGTAATTGTCAGCATCTCCCTAATTGCTCACGTGGCGCTAACTGTCCCTGTAGGAAGCCCTGGCCTGGCCCTCGGCTCCCAGGCTCCGTCACTCTCAGCACGTCTCCTTTTAAAGGCTCTTTCATCTTTTTCTTGCGAGCATTGACTTTTGAGCCTGGCCACATTTCAAGCTCTAAATACAAAGCACTTGTTCTGCCAAAGGGCCTGTTAAAATCTTTGAGGCCAGATTCCTGCGTTACAGCATATTACGTTATAAATTTAATCAGAGCCGCCTGCTCCTTTAGACAATTTGGAAATTACAGGTACCAAATATCTAATATTTGTTTTTTAGGAAAACTTACTTATTTACAACCATCTTCGATGACTTGTTATTTATTTTTATTTTTTTTTGACGATAGGGTCTTCCTCTGTTGCCCAGGTTGGAGTACAGTGGAGTGATCACAGCTCATCACAGCCTCCAACTCCTGGGCTCAAGTGATCCTCCTGCCTCAGCCTCCCAAGTAGCTGGGATGACAGGCATGTGCCATCACATCCATTTCATTATTTAAATTATTTTTTTGTAGAGACAGGGTCTCACTATGTTGCACAGGCTAGAGTTGAACTCCTGGCCTCAAGTGATCCTTCCGCCTCAGCCTCCCAAAGTGCTGGAATTAAAGGCGTGAGCCACTGTGCCGGGGCGCCAGTGACTTTAAAATTTTTTATTAAAAAATATGGAACGCTTCACAAATTCGGGTGTCATCCTTGTGCGGGGACCATGCTAATCTTCTCTGCATCATTCCAATTTTAGTATATGTGCTGCCGAAGCAAGTACATCCTGATGGCTTTAAACAGGAAGGCCTTGCTGACAAGACAGTTGCTGTCTGCCCCTTTCCAAGGCCCAAATTAAATCCTCATAGATATTTTTCTTAGTCATTCAGTCCATTTCTCCTTTTGGCCTAGCTCATTCCAAAAGACAAGGACTTCCCTAAGGCCTGAGCTAGTGAAATATTTCAGGTGTTTGACCAGGGCGACTCCCTGTGGGAGGTCTGTAGGGCGAGAGGCAGGAGGAAGCTAGAAGAACACTTCATTTTTCCACTGACAAGAGCCTAACATTTTAATGCATCTGTTGATAATCGCAGTCAAATTAAATCCCAAGCTAAGAAGAATTTGCGTGTCCCTGACTTGCTGTGGAATTTGGTCTCTTGCCTTCTAAAGACATGTTGAGCCACATTGTGGTGACATCTGGTCTGAGATGAGGACCTAGACACTCAGTTCTCAGCCCAGATCTGCTCCTGCCTAGTGACCTGTGTGCCTTTGAGCAAGTCTTCCACCTTCCTGGCTCAGCTTCCTTGTCCATGAAATGGAAGTGTCAAAGCCCAGCAGGGATGCTTTCTGACATCCAGGTACACCCGGCTGTTAGTTGGACGGGTTCTAGAAGGCTACATAGGATGAGGATTTTAATCATGTTATGAAGAAGACAGCAACCTCAACTTGGCCTTACAAATAATACTAACTCTGGATAGTAAAATTAATCAAAATAGTCCCAAGAGGCCCCACTTCCTATTCCTACACCTTGGGCAAATTCCAAAATTGGTCAGAGGTGTTGAGTGGAATTCTGGTTTCCATACCCATTGGCCGTATTTTTTCAGGGCTTTTCCTTTCCCTAGGGCCAAAGAAGCTGGACCTGCCACTGTGTGGTCCTGCCTCGGGGACAGGTTCTGGGCAGGAAGGTGTGCACCCTGGGAGAGCTGCCCGGCCCCCATCCTGACCTCACCCTGCACCCTGCATGACACTGCCCCTCTCCTTTGGTGATCCTTGTCATGGCATTGTAAGCTAGTCTATGGTACTGGCTTGCCCCGGATGCAAGCAGGTGGGAGGTGACCAGGGAAGCTATCTCACCTGTAGGCCTGACCCCTCTGTGCCCACCTGCCCTGCCCCCTGCCCTGCCTTGTCTCTTCCAGTTCAGATCAGCCTGCCCCCCACCATGCAAGTGACGGCCGCGGACGGCACCAGGTATATAGCCGAGCAGATGCATTTCCACTGGGGCGGCGCATCCTCGGAGATCAGTGGCTCCGAGCACACCGTTGATGGGATCAGACATGTGATCGAGGTACGTGAGGACCCTGATTGGGTCCTCTTTCCTTCAAACTCCATAGTCACTTTTCTTATGAAAGCAGCCAAAAGATTTTGTGCACTGGTGGCAGTTAAGTCACCCTGAGGTGAAGTTTATTTTTTATTCACTCAACAACTATTGACTGATCAAGGCTTTGTGCTGGGAGCACAGGCAGGGTCCCCCCTGCAGGGAACTCACAGCGTGGAGGGACTGTACAGCCCGCAGGGGCGGCGAGCCCTCCTTGTTTCAGCTGGATTTGTATGTGTTGGATTTTCTGGGTTCCCTCTTTTGCCCGGATCCATCCGTAGGGTGGCTGCAGGCTTACAGTGGCTTCCCGGGGTGAGGGAGCTCACGCTCATTCTCCCCCAAACCCCTGGCACCCCAGGAGAACCGGCATCCTCGTATGAGTCCTCCAGACTCTGCTGCCCATCTGCTGGGAGGGAGGTGGGGTCAGGGAAATGCCCTGGAGCTGCCATCTGTCCAGGATCCCACTGCTGCTCTTTCCATTCCTGGGGAAGTTTCTGGTCTTGGCAGATGGAGCTCGTACAGAGACGGAGGGGACGGGTCAGAGTTGTTTGTGGGACATTCTGGGGCCTCAGGTGCAGCGTCTTTCCTTCTTTTCCTCCTTCCCCGGAAACCTCAGGCATTTGAGGTCTCTATGAACTGCCCCGGACTCGCCCTGTCCTGTTTCCACAGATTCACATTGTTCACTACAATTCTAAATACGAGAGCTACGACGTCGCCAAAGTTGCCCCGGACGGGTTGGCTGTACTGGCAGCCTTCGTCGAGGTAGGCAGAAACTCGCGTGTGTGTGTCTGTGTGTGAAGCTATAGTTTGACGTCCAGACAAGGGGTGAAGTCTAGATGAAGGGTCTTCCTTACTAGCCTTCTTCACCCTTTTCTGTGCTCACAATTCTTTGCAACGCTGAGTCCATGGGTGACCAACCCTTCTTCCAGCCCTGCCCATAGTCCCTGTGCTCATTCTGTGTCATCAGCCTTGGGGACCTTGAATAACATGGGCAAGCTGACTTAAAAGACCTGGAGTCACAGAGGGTTGACTAGACAGCACCTCTGCACTTCTAAGACAGTCGTGAGAGTGGGACTTAGGGATAGGTGGCTAGAAGGAGTCAGGAGCCCGATCCCCAAGAAACAAGTATTAAATTGGATAAAATGATAAAAACCATCATTTCAGTGCTCTGGACCAAGGGCAAATGATAAATTGCAGCATTTATTAATGAAAAATGGCTAGAATTTTGAGTAAGAACAATGAGTGTCTGTAGACTTCTTGCCTGGGGCTGTTCCCATCCCCACCCCCTAATTTGGTCAACAGGTGGTTTATCAGGGCAGGGCTGGCCAGGAAAACCAGCAGCTTCACTGCCAGGGCAGGGGGCTGACTTGACTTGGGGTGGAAGTTGAAAGCCTGTGCCCAGGAACACTGTAGCAAACTTGGCAGAACTGACAGAACACACACAGGAAAAACCTGCAGCTCTGGTAGTCTGAGGTTGCAGTCCCAGTTAGTGTGAGTGGTGGATGGCAGACCAGTCGGAAATCGAATGAGGAAGATCCTAGAAGTGAGAGACACAGAAAGACTCTGTAAGTCCCCAGCATGGCCTCATGGACAGCAAAAGCTGAAGCCAATATGAGAACTGGCTGAACTTTGAATGTGCTTCTCAGCCCATATACAGATCCATCAGATTGCAGATTGTACCTTGCAGAAGGTACAAGGAAATTGAGCACAACCTGTGCCCAAATCATTGGCTGACCACAAAGCTATGTCCACCTTAGGTGGCCCCTGGGAATTCAGGCTAAAAAATAAAAATAAGACTGAAAAACTGAGCAGAGAATCAGCTGCTGTGTACTTCCAGGGAGACACATCCTGCGGATTAAGCCCAAGCAAGTTACTAAACAAATACACAAACAAAACTCTTCGGGACAATTTTTAAAAATCAAAATCTAGATTTGCTGCCAAATATTATGTAAAATGTCCAGTTTTCAACAACAAACTGGGGCATGCAAAGAAATAGGAAATGTGATCTCTATTTAGGAGGAAAAAACCAATAGAAACTGACCCGAATGGACTGAGAGTGGTTAGGCAGACAGGACTTAAAAGCAGCTATCATAAATACGTTTGAAGAACTAAAGGAAACTATGTTCAAAGAATTAAAGGAAAGTATGATGACACTGACTCAAAAAGGAAACCTCGATAGAGAAACAGAGACTATAAAGATGCAACAAATGGAAAGTCTAGAGTTGAAAAGTACAATGAACATAATGAAAAAATCACTACATGGGCCCAAAGCAGAGTTGAGTCAGTAGAAGAAAGAATCAGCACATTTGAAGACAGAACAAAGAAATTATCCAATTCGAAGAACACAGAAAAAAGATTGAAGAAAAATGGACAGAGCCTTACAGACTCATGGAAACCAAACCAAGCACACCAATATGTACGTTATGGGACACCCAGAAGGAGAGGAGAGAGGGAAAGTGTAGGAAAAAATGTTTGAAGAAACAATAGCTAAATTTCTCAAATTTGATGAAAAACGTTAATTTATCAATCCAAAAAATTCAACATCCCCCAAGTCTGATAAATGCCTGGGCACATTAAAATCAAACTGCTGAAAGCAACAAGAGAAAAAGAATTTATTATATGTAGGGAGATGACAGTACAATTAATGGCTGACTTCTCGAGTCATCGGGAGGCAGTAGAATTACTGTCAGTCAAGAATCCTATGTCTAACTCCACCCTTCAGACATTAAGGTGAAATAAAGACATTGGCAGACAAACAAGAACCAAGATAATTGCTAGTTCGTATCTACAGAAGGACATGAAGAGTCGGGAGTGGTGGCTCATGCCTGTAATCCCATGTACTTGGGAGGCTGAGGTGGGAGGATTGCTTGAGGCCAGGAGTTCGAGGCTGCAGTGAGCTATGATTGTGCCACTGTACTCCAGCCTGGGTGACAGAGTGAGACCTTGTCTCTAAAAAAATTAAACGAAGAATGCCAGAAATGGTAAATATGAAAGACTATATACATACACTTTTTGTCTTTTCTCCTTTTAATTTCTTTTTTAAAAAACCCATAAGATTGTTTAAAGTGATAATCACACCACTGTATTTATTGGTTTATAATATTCATAGATGTAATATATATGAAAAAAATAGAAGAAAGGATGGGGAAGAAACAGCGATATTGGAGCTACGTTGCTATATTTTAGTTGAACTAAGTTAGTATTAATCTGACATAGACTGTGATTAGGTTAAATTGTATACTGTAATCAGTAGAGCAACCGCTAAGAAAGTAGCTAAAAATGGTCCAATGGTACACTAAAAGTATTAGTTTAACGCAAGGGAAGGCAGTAAAGGCGGAATGGGGAACAGAAAAGACAAGAGACGTATGGAGAACAAACAACGGATGGCAGTCATACGGCCAAGAAAGCCTGAAATTATGCACAGGGGAAGAGAGATTGGGTCAATACCACCTGATTGAAAGGATCCATTGAAAATAGACCTTTCTCATCAAAATCAACTTCTCTGGCTTTTAAAATGCAACACGCATCTAGAAAGTGTGATCTGGAGTTGGGGCTGCTCTGCCTTGAATGGCTGGCTGTCAGGAGCCCTGAGGATCAGGCAGGGAGCTCCTGAGATCCAGCCTCCCTCATCACAAAGAGCCTGACTGTGGCTGACCCTGCCCGGAACAAGCCCACAGGGGGTTTTTAGCAGAGACTTTGGCCATTCCTGGGGCGTTGCCGGTCACCAAGAAACTCCTTTCCCAAGTTGCCAAAATGCTTCAGACAGTTTCTCCCTGGAAGAGACGGATGAACGCAGGAAGCTGTTGGCAAAGATTAGCCAGATTGTGCCCCCCCCACTGGCAAACACAACTGGGGGGTGGGCTGTCTCCTCCTTACTCTCAGCTCTGCGCGGTCAGCGAGCCCCCAGCAGCTGGGTTAGCAGAGACGGAGGGAGGGCTCTTCTCCACTACCTTAACTGCTGTGTGTTTTTCCTACAGGTGAAGGATTACGCCGAAAACACTTACTACAGCAGCTTCATTTCTCATCTGGCCAACGTCCAGTATGCGGGTAAGGGAAGGGGAGCGAGTGGAGGCGGGGCAGGGGCAGAGGGAGGGGGGCGGGGGGCAGGGTGGCCGACAGGCCCTGCCGAGGGAGCCCGCCCTTCCCCGCGTGATTCCTGCCGCTGGGTTGGCTCGGGCAGCGGACACCTATGAGCAACCTGTCGACAAACTCTACTTGTCGACTCCCATGACTGGAACTTCTGGGTGGCTGGAGTTCCACGAAGTAGGGATAGCCTCACTCCAGGGACTCTCACCTCTGACCCCAGCAGGCGGGGCAGTCCTGGTCCCTGGGGAGAGGTCCACGCTGGCTCCCAGCTGAGATGAATGTCCAAAGTGAAGCCCCTCCCCAACCCATCTGGACATACGGGCACTCGGGTGGTCTACACCGTCTGCCTCCAGAAGGCAGAGTCCATGTCAGAGCAGTTGTTCACTGCCATGGTCAGCCCTTGACCCTGACCTAGAACCGTGTTAGCTGTGAAGCCTGGGCTTTGCGCAGCCCACTCTGGCCACACCTCCCGCCTCCCAGCCTGACTTCAACTCCCGCCCCCTCCGGCAATTCACCTGACCCGAGTCCTCCAGTCCATCGGCCTCCGAGTTCCGGCTGCGAATCACGCCTCACGTCCTCTCATCTGTCTTTCCTAGTTTAGATTCCACGGGCCGGCCCATGCAAACGCCCTCTGTGCCCTCGCCCCAGCCCCCCACAGACTCACCCGGAAAGCCGCAGACCAATTCTCACCCACTCAGAGCCTGAATGTGGTTTCACGGAAACCCATAGACAACTAACTGGTATTATTTTTACTCACAGCTACAAATACAAATAGGAACAGCCACTAACACCGCCCAGAAATCCCAAATTACCACTCTGGGCATTTCCTTTCTCATGTCCTCTCTGTTCCCTCCTGGAGCCCCCTGTGCCCTGGCCCCAGCCCCTCCTCTAGAGCTGATGCCCTCACTTTCTGCTTCTCTGAGAAGGCAGGAAGACCAGCCAGAAACTCACCCTTCTTTGTAACCCACCTGCATCTGGACCAATCTCCAAGTCCCCTCCTCTGTTACAATGGCCGAAACATTCCTGCTCTTGTCAAGACCACCCCTCCCATGTGAGCACTGTCTGTCCCCAGCCCTCTCCCACCCTCAGGGGCTTCTTTCCTGCTCTTCTCTCTCCCCTCTGGCATCAGTCATTTCCTACTCTTCATCAGATCTCTCTGCTCAGCACACGGCTCCAAACACAGACGACAGTATCTCCTGACCCCACCATCCCCCCCAGCTTCCACCTCATTTTCCCGCCCCCCGTGGAAGGGTCGCCTAACACTCCTGTTCTCCTTTCACGCCCGCCCACCAGGCTGGCCCGCTGCTCCACTGGGCTGGCTGGGGTCACCCCTGTTGTTGGATCTACCGGCCACTTTTCTCCTCTTCCCTTAATTGACCTTGAAATGACGGTCCAGGACACCTGCTCTCATTCCGGCCGTGCCCACCCCGCCTCTTGAGCTCTGCTCTTTTGCTCCCTTTCTGGTCCCTGCCCTAACTGTTGGAGGGGGTCCGGCTCTGTCTTCTGCTGGGCCCGCATACACTCCCACAGCCTGCACTGCTGTCTCCGAAATCCGTATCTCGTTCTACACGCAGTGACGGCAGCAGGCACGGCAGGTGGGGCGAAGTGGACGCGAGAACCCTCTGGCTAACTTACCAGAATGAAGCCAACAGGGGGAATCGCAGGCCTACAGCGACCAAGGAGTTTCTCCTCCTGCTCGCTGAGCCCAGTGCATTTCCTCCTCCAAGTCAATAAATTCCACACGACCTCTCTCTGAATTCCAGATTGCTTTACTCAGCTGTTTACTTGATATTGCTGTGCGGGTCTGAACTTATGCAGCCAAAACATAACTGTGTCTTCCCCGCCTCCTGGGCCTGTCCCTAAACTGGCGCTCTTTGCTTCTTGCCCATCTCAGCGAAGGACGCCGTGATCCACCCCATTGTCGGCACAAAGTCTGGGAAGATTTTCCTCTTTCCATTGTCCCCCATGTTCACACCGTCAACTCATCCCCGTGTTTTTACCTCCAAAACAGGACACATCACCTTGCTTTAATTTCCTGCTCAGCACTTATGACCGCCTATATTTTATTTACATGTTTATTATCTTGTCCCGTTACTAGAGTGCAAGTAGGCAAGGACTTTGCCTTGTTATTGTGGTAACCCGGGCACTAGTAACACACCTGGCACGTGGCTGGCCTTAAATGCTTGTCAAATACATGATAGGAGCAGGTCTGTGTCTGCAAAATACCCAAAAGGTACCTTCAGCAATCCAAAAGTTCTTTAATGACAAATGACCTCTCCCTAAATTCCCGCGTATCAGCCTTAGGTATGTTCCAGGCCAGAAGATCTCCAGTTACCTAAACTTGCAGGTGGTTCTGAAATTCTTTTGCTTTATTGTGGTTATACATACATAACATAAAATTCACCACTTAAACTATTTTAAATGTATAGTTCAGTGGCCTCAGGTCCATTCACATTGTTATGCAACCGTCTCCACCATCCATCACCAGAAATGTTCATGTTCCTAAACTGGAACTCTGTACCTGATAAACAATAACTCTCCATTTCCCCTTCCTTCCAATCCCTGTAACCATTATTTCTATCTCTATAAATTTGACTATTCTAGGTACCTTATGTAAGAAGAATCATACAATATCTGTCCTTTTTGGTCTGGCTTATTTTACTTAGCATAATGTCTTTAAGGTTCATCCATGCTATAGCATGTATCAGAATTTCATTCCTTTTTTTTGTTTTTAGAGACAGGGTCTTGGTCTGTCACCCAAACTGGAGTGCAATGGCCCTGTCATAGCTCACTGTAACCTTGAACTCCTAAGCTCAAGCGATCCTCCCACCTCAGCTTCCCAAGAAGCTTGGACTACAGGCATACACCTCCACACCCAGCTAATTAAAAATTTTTTTGTAGAGGTGGGTGTCTGGCAATGTTGCCCAGGCCGGTCTTGAACTCCTGGCCTCAAGCAATCCTGTTGCCTCACTACGCCTCCCAAAGCCCTGGGATTACAGGCATGAGCCACTGGCCTGGACTCATTCCTTTCCAAGGCTGAATAACCTCCCATTGTTTGTATATGCCACATTGTTTATCCATTTGCCCATTGGTGGGCATTTGGGTTGTTTCAAATTTTGGCTCTTGTAAATAATGCTGCAATGAACACGGGTGTACACATATCTGTTCAAGTCCCGGCTTTCAATCCTTTTGGGTCTATAGTGGGAAATGGAATTGCTGGATCGTATGGTGATCTGTGTGAATTTTCTGAGGAGCTGCCATACTACTTTTCATAGTGGCCACACCATGATTCCGGAATTCCTGACCTTCACTTAAATATGTTAGACTTATGAAAACAGATCTGTGCCATAGAGCCCTTTAGAAGGCTCTGTCTTGAAATCCTCTAATAATAACAAAACTCAGAAATCGTTTGCCTGTTTGTGGGATTACGTACTACTAGACATTATGGTCTTGGTTGAACAAACCTATTTATGCATATATCAAAACTATCTTTGCCTTTAAGAAGTACAGAACTGCTGAGCATGGGCTCACACCTGTAATCCCAGCACTTTGGGATACTGAGGCAGGAGGGTTGTTTGAGCCTAGGAATGTGAGACCCCATCTCTACAAAAAATTAAAAAAAAATTAGCCAGGTGTCGTGGCATGCACCTGTAGTCCCAGGTACTCAGGAGGCTGAGGCAGGAGGATCACTCGAGCCTAGCAGTTTGAGGTTGCAGCGAGCTATGATCATGCCACTGCACTCTAGCCTCAGTGACAGAGTGAGACCCTGTCCCTAAAAAAATAGAGAGAGAGAGAGAGAGAGAGAGAGAGAGAGAGAGAAAAGAAAAGAAAAAAAGGGCAAAAGTGGTCAGGAACATTGAGAGAAAATCTAACTCAATTCCACGTTGCTTTCGTGGTTTCATGCTGAGCTCAGGGGCTCAGTGCGGTTGACGTGGACAAAACAAGTCACTCTCTAGAGTAGGAATGGGTGTGGCTGTTGTGGGAGCCTCAGACACTCACAGAAGTGCATTGTCCCTACGCCCCAGCTGTGGCTGAGCTGGGTTCCCACTGGGCGTGGCAGGAGGAGCTCAGGACCAGAAGCCCCGGCCCCTGGCTTGGGTCTGATTCTGCCTTTCTAACCTCTACCCAGCCGCTGCTACATGAGCCCAAACCAAGGGATTTTGTTCTTTCTTTGAGGGCGCTTACCGGGAAGCCTCTAGGGGCCATTCATTTCACTGACGATAAAATGTATCCTCTGCCTAACAAGGAGGGTGGTGATGGCAGTGACAGACACTACGGGCACTTCCCTGCGGACTGGTTCCACATACCAGCCACTTGATGAACATGAGCCCCCTTCCCCCTCACAGCAGTCGTGTTGGTTGTGCCCTTTATACAGACGAGGGAACAGCCTCAGAGCAAGCACCCAACCAAGGCCGCTCAGCCAGGAGGAGGTATCCGAGGTGGCTGCCCCAGAGTCTCTCCTCTTAACCCCTTCCAGGAAGGCGTACACTGGGGAAATGTTTCCCGATGATCAGCTTCTGTGTTCTTCTGCTTATCACAGGGCATTTGAGTATGGCGAGGCCCGAGCGGCCCTCCCAGGGGCAGCAGCGGCCCCTGCATTCCTTTCCTTCCTGTCTCCTTGCTTAGGACAAAGCACAACTCTGACCGGCCTTGACCTTAAGGACATGCTGCCGGCAAACCTCCAGCACTACTACAGCTACCAGGGGTCGCTCACCACTCCTCCCTGTACCGAGAACGTCCACTGGTTTGTGTTGGCAGATTCTGTCAAGCTCTCCAAGACCCAGGTAACGCATGGCATCGCTTTGCCGAAGTTTCCCCTTTAGACTGCCTGGTTAACAAGCTTGCTCCCCAAATCCCAGCTAATGTTAACTCCTGGGGTTCCTACAGCCTTTTCCATGCACAGGGCTACTGTGCCGCACCTGTATAACCATGGGCAATCCTCCCAGTGCTGTGGTAGAGATAGGCAAACTGAGGCCAGAGGGAACCCAAGGACAGCAAATGCAGCGAAAGGACTGGAGCCTGATTCAAGTCATAGGAGAGGAGTTGCACAGTGAAGGCAAAAACTTATTGAGGGCTGTTCTTTCCAGGCACTGTTCTAGGTCCTTGATATACTAAATTGCTGTCCTCATGCAGCTCACACTCTAACTTCTTAAATGGCTTTATGCAAGAAGGACAGCCTCATAGTTAGCTTGTTATCATTCTAAAATGCCTGTAGCCTTTTGAGAAGAGCCATGTCAGTCATCTTTTGT
>RJWJ010042891.1:0-12886 GCA_004363605.1 Indri indri | reverse complement strand
TATAATGCCTCTTCCCTGTGTGCACTCTCTGGTGGATATGAAGTTTGAAGCTCCTACTGAAATCTTTTCCACATTGATCACATTTATAGGGCTTCTCTCCTGTACAAATTCTCTGATGAATGTGGAGTTTGGAGCTCCTACTAAAGCTTGTGCCACAAACACTGCACTTTTAAGGCCTCTCACCTGTGTGCACTCTTTGTTGAATACCCAGATCTGAGCATCTAGGAAAGCCCTTACCACACTCTTGACATTTATATGGCTTCTCTCTTGTATGAACTCTCAGGTGAATAGGGAGTTTTGAGCTTGCAAAGAAGCCCTTACCACACTCATCACACTTATACAGCCTTTCCCCTGTGTGAACTCTCTGATGTGTCCCTAGATCTGAACTTCTAGTAAAGTCCTCACCACACTCATTACATTTACAGGGTTTTTCTCCTGTATTGATTCACTGATGAACAGGAAGATTTGTATAATCAATGAATTCCTTACCACACTCATCACGTTTATGAGCTTTCTTCCCTGTGTGGATCATCATATTTCTACTTAGTTTTGATCTTCCAGTGAAGTCTTTTCCACAATAATTACACTGGTAAGACTTCTCTGTCATATTTTATGTTTTATTATTATGTTGATGTAAGCTCAAAGTTAAATATTTACCTGATGGAACATTTTTACACTGTGTATCAACCATATGGATTTTCTCATTCCCTTCAAAATGTGAACTTTTCTTAAAGAAATTTTCACAGTGATTCCATTTCACATTTGCATGAGTCTTCTGATGACTACAAATGACAAACTGTGATTTCCAAGAAGAAGCTGTTTTACACTCATCACACTCACAGGTATGCTGTTCCACAAGCTCTTCTGTCTGGGTATTTTGACCTGTTATCTCATCCTCGGATACTGCAGAGGCTTGTTCCTCTAAGTTAGATGCAAGATGGCCTTGAAATTTCTTTGAACAACTTTCCATGGGACAGTTTTTCCTCAATGGTAGTTTGTCCTTGATGTTGTATTGGATCAGAAAATTACCTCTGCTTCCTTCAGAATTTTGGCAGTCGCTCACAAAAGAGTCATTGAATGGCACCTGCTCTGTGACTTTCCAAGGCAAACACTCTTGATTTTCTAAGCTCGTGAAAACATCCCCTTGACAATTCACCACAGACTTCCCAGTTCTGGATACCTTAGTTGATATTCCTTAAATAATAAAAAGAATTAAATAATAAGAATAAGTAAAGGATTTGTTTGAAGATTGTAAGAAATCTGAGTAAAGAAATGTTCATCCTTAAACCAAGACCAAGGGACTGTCTTGGCTCTCTTTCCTAACTTTCATGTCTTTTGGCTCTATATATCTGAGGATACCAGGTGATGGATACTGGAATCCTGGTTGCAAGAACTCAGAACTAAGTGCAACTATGGCACAATTAAAAATATGCTAAGTCCAATCAGTGAGGTACAAATTAAGAGCAGAAAGTCAAAATAAATATAACAATCATAAAAATATTTTACACATGAGCAAATGGACTTCCCTACATATAAGCCTTCAATCTCTTTTGGTCAAAAAAGTTATGAAGTCATTTAACTGCTTTCAATTTATTTCATTTCTTCAGTTTGTTAAGGTCAATTTCCCTTAAATTAGTTTTAAGTACACACCTATTTTTTGCCAAACATCATACTAACTAGGTATCTAGGATACAAAGATGAAAAGGGTGGAGTCCTCTGGTGATCTAATAGTGGAAGGGGAGAGACAAATGGCATGATATCATAGTCCAATAAAATGTAAATTTAAATAAATGCTTAGTTGTAAAAAGAGGCATCTTACCTAGAATGAAGGGCTCAGGAGAAGATTCTAGGAGCAGATGTCTGAAATAAACTTGCTAATATGAATAAGACTTAATGAGGTAAGGGAAAGAAAACTATATATCCTCACATGAACACTGGCATAGAAGTGACATAGCATGTCCTGTTTCATAAACTTCAGAGAGTTCATAATTGACAGACTAGAGAATTTAAGGAAGGTACTGATAATTATACGAAATGGGAAACGAAGTGTGGACACAAGGAGATGAGATCTAAGAGGTCAAAGTATTAGTGTTATGCAGGATAAGGGAAAATCATCCCACTTATATGTAAGGGAAAGAAGAAAGAATAGTTTTAGATGTTATAAATTTAAAAGATATCAAGAAATAAGAAACTAAGATACTTCCCACCTGATGACTTGTGTTTTCCATGTGAAATAGCAGGGAAGACAACCTGAAAGTGAGGAAGGATTTTCAGAATAAGCATCTGGCCATCAGCCCATATTCATCTTTCTAAAACAGCAATGGCATCGAGGATTCTCAAATCCCTGTGATTTGAATCTGCTGGATATGCATAATAGAGCAGTATTTATGAATGCAGACCCCTAGCCAGGATTCCTGGGTTAGAATCCTCATTCTCCCACTTACTGCCACGTACCTTGCTTAAGTAACTTAACTTCTCTATGGTACTAACAGACTCGTAGTTATATAGATTATTATAATCAGCGAAAATAAAAAATAATGCAGAGTTAAATGTAAGATTATAACTGCAATAATAGTTTAGATACATGAGTAGTCACTCTGGATTAAAGAAATCAAATGTTTCATGGGGAAGATGGAATTGAATTCAACTCTTAGACATGGACAGAGACAACTGATAGGACACATAACAAACAGGCTCAAACACAAGTAAGGGTACCCACAGAGGATGTCCGGATGACTGGCTAAAATGGAAAAAGGCTAGATTATGGAAGGCCAGGTTATGGAGTGCCCTGAAATTGCAGGAGGTGTTTAGATGGCATGCAAGTTTCTGCAGGTTTTTATTTTTAATCGGGTGAAAGGTAAATCTATGCCTAAAAGTGAAAAGAAATAATAAAGTCAGGAAATTTAGCTAGCGATTAAAGGCAGACCAGGATCAACTGGGGATGAGGACAGGAGGTCCCTGAAGAGTGGGCTGAACAGCAGCTTTGTCCTGGGACTTGTCTCTTTATCTCATCCACCATCCAGTTCCATGGCTGTAAGTACTGTCTATGTGACAAGGACTTCCAAATTTACCTCCAGGCCTACTTCTTTCTGAAGTCTGGCTTTTATATCTAACTGCCTGCCTGATGTATTCATTTGGGGGGATGACGGAAAACTCAAACTTAGTATGTCCAAAACAGAATTCTTGATTTTCAGCCTTTCTCCCAAAATTTGTTATGTTTTTCCCCATTTCCATAAATTTTACTACCATCCTCTCAATTACTCAAAGCATAACCTTAGAGATATTATATCCCCTTCTTAGCTTACCTCTGCATCTAATCAAATATTTTTGTCAACTTTACCAGATCTTACCCTATTATATCTCAAATCTATTTGTCTCCATCTTCACTTCTACCACTATTGCCCTGGCCATCATCATCTTTCACCTAGACTGCTCCAAAAGATCTCCAGTGGATCTTCATGCTCCCTATAATCCAGATGTCTCCGTCCTACCCAAATCCCCTATTTGGATTCCCACAGCTCTGCAAGATCTGATCTCTGTCTCTCAATGTCACTTCTTATCACTCTTCCTATCACTCATTATATTCCAGCCATCCTTCCTAGGACCCCCAAGTTTGTTCCTGTCTTAGAATCTGATATTCCTATACCAGTTTTTTGAAAGGCTGGCTCCTTTCTATCATTCATGTTTCAATTGAAATGATACCATCTGAAAAATTAGTCCCCCACCACAGTCACTTCCTCACAACACTCTGTTTTGTTTTCACCAAAGTGGTCATCACTACCTAATGTTCTATTTGTTGTTATTTGACTCCTCCATTCTCCTATATCCCCTGCTCACCTCAAACATAAGCTCTATATGAGAAGGTACCTTTGGAGTCAATAAACCAAATATATGAACCAATGCACAAGATGTCATCACCCCCAACACAATACCAATTCATATGAGTTAGTAGTTAGCTGGAGCTTGGGGAAAATTCTTGGAAAGACAGGAGCTTCACTTTTAACAGCAAAGGATGGTAGTTACCATCAGAAGAGCTGCAGGTGACAAAAGCACTCAGTTTGGTATCGTTACCACACATAAGCAGTGTTTTGCTACTGTGTTACATATGATTTTGCATATTATAATAAACCTCCTTTCTTCTAAAAATGAGGATATTACTTTCCCAATTTTGAAATCCTTAAGGTGTTAAATGACGTGCAGAATTTGAGTGGAGGGGAGGAGTCATTAAGAAGATAGAGCTGGACTCTTAGCCCTCTGGTCACTGAAGGCTGAGGGCAGGAAATCAGGGATACTGTGGTTTCACACATGAACTGTAGAATATGCAAAACATATCCTAGATTCTACACCAAATAGCTTAACATTGGCTATCAATGTGATTGTAAAGGGAAAGAAGAAGATTATTTACAACAGACTTTTATTTTCTTCATTTCTGTATAGTTTGAATGCTTTTATCAAGCATGTTTTATTTCTGAAATTATAATGAACAACCCCAAAAAGCTAAAAGACGATGATAGGGAAAATGGTCAAAATATACAGAAAAAAACCTGTTATCAGTGCTTTCCCACAGAAATATAATGAGAGGCACAAATGCTGTGAACCACATATGTGTTTTTAAGTTTTCTGGTAGCCACATTTAAAAAAAGTAAGAAACAGGAAAAATAATTTTAGACCATTTATATATATATATTCAAACCAATATATCCAAAATATTATCACTTCAACATATAATTAGCATAACAAACATTAATGACATATTTTACATTCTTTCTTACTCAGTCTTCAAAATATGGGGTGAATTTTACATTCATAGCATATCTCAATAGAACTGGCCACATTTCAACTGAATTAAGAGCCACATGCAATTAGTATTTCACAGCACAGATCTGTATCCTTAAAAGATATTTTACATTGATAAGAAAAAGAATTGGCAAATGAGAACAATTTATGAAATAAAAAATAAAGGGTCATAAACTAAATGGAAAAAGGTAAATATTCAGTAGTAATAAAAATACAATGTCAAACCATGAGCTATAATTTATTTGCATGTATTACTGATAGAAACATAAAGTGGTATTTCCCTCTTAAAAAAATTAATGTTAACAAAAGCTTTAAATTATTTATAATCTTTACTGTAAAAAAGTCATTTTCTAAGGATTTTATACTAAGATATGACTGTATAAAATGTGTAAGACATATATAAGGATGTTTAAGTCCACATCATTGGTAATAGGAATGAACTGACAATAAATTAAATGTCCAGTCACAGCTATCTAACTTAACCAGTAATGACAAACCTATAAGACTAAATGCTGATCAGTTATTTTATATTATTACTAATGTTTATTCTACATATCAGATAATAAAAGTCACATAGCATATGTGCATGTGTTATCTCTTTCTAAGAGATGAGATATTTTATTGTAAGTTTTATTTTTTGCTTATTTGTATTTTTTTAAATTTCCACAAATATTTTTATTATTCACAAAGTCAAGTTTAAGAATTGGAAGTTCAAAGTGGTAAAGTATAGCAGAAAGTCTAAAAAGAAATTTAATCATGAAGAAATTATGGAAAAATGTGCAAGGTAGTGGTAAGTTTCTTACAGAGTATTTCCTTCTGTTTGGTTATGAAATAAAAATATGCCCATTGTGGATAGTTTTGAAAGAAAATGAAGAAGAAAAGAAAAATGACTTGTACCTCCAACACCAGTAATCCCTATCCTTCACATTTTGGAGTGTTCCCTTCTTGTCTTTTTCTGCATGGTGGTCAACAGATGTTTGTTAAGCAAATGAGGGCACATGAACCAAAATACACAGGGATATCAGAATAAATGTGCTGAAGTAGAAAGAAGAGATAGAAATAGCAAATTTTAAAGAATACTCAAGTGGAAAGTAAGGAGAAAAATTGTACTTAATAGCATATTATAATAATTGCATTTAAAAGTGATAGACCAATGCTTAACAAGTGTTATTTCATTTAAATATTTCCCTCTATTGCATTTCTAAATCTAAGTATAGATAAAATTTCATATCTTTCTTGACTTAATGCACTATCCCATAATATTAAATTTTTCTGTGAATATGTTAATAATAACATTATAATTTTTCAATGTTTGGATGTGCAATTTTTTGTATAAACAATGCTGTGAGGTTGAAATCAGTTACTAGTATAATAACATGAAGGGAACAGGCTTGTTCATGACTCATTCTCTATGTCTCTAGTGTATCATATGGGTGGGGGCCCTGTTGGGAGAATAATTAAAACGAAGGGTATTATCATTAAAACTCCTGATGCATGTGGCTAGACTTCTTTCCAGGAAGTTTTAACCAATTCTTACTCTCAAACAGTAGGATATGATAATGTCCACTTTGTGTATTTATATTTACAAGGAGAAAGAATTATGAAAACTTTAATGACTGAGGAGAGGAGACTGTGAAAAAGAAGAACAAGCATGGCAGAGTGGGATGGCTTCGTCATGCCTCAAAGTCACAGAAAAGAGATGGCCAAGAGAAGAGATGGAAGAGAACAGATGGGTAAGAAGCTTGAAAACAAAAGTAAATGTGAAGCTAATTAAGGAACAACACATGTGCTCTGAGAAATATGAAGGAGAAACTGACAGATGAAGAGTAAGTGAAAACAGAGATGACTATCAGATGAATTACTCCGCCAACATGTAAGGAAATGCCTTTTTCACTCACCAGTTGCAAGAACTTCATGCTGCCTTTTCTCACCTGGACAAGTGCCTTTCAGGGGTGCTCTTCTCATCATCTTCACCACCTCTTCTAGCTCCAGCTGGCAGACAACATTGGCTTTGAAAAGCTGATATCCTACCCATGGGGAAAGAAAGATACAGCAAATGTCTGAAAATTCAGTCTGAGCCCCTTAATTTGGGGGCTGCTGAAAGATGGCTATGCTGAGTTTTCAGGGAGGGGTAATATAGAAGTTCCTCATAACAACTCTTAAAATATTAAGGCAGTTTACTGGGGAGAAAGTAGATTACAAACATCCTATGTCTTGAGGGCCAACTAACTAGATTTGGAAACCTTTGGTTTTTCAGACAGAAGCCCAGCTGAGTAAAATACTGTGAATATTCATCACTGTCAACCACTGAGGAATCAAAGACCCTTCAATAGGAAGATTTTCAGTTACAAAACAAAACCGTCCTTACCCATGTAGATCGAGTTGCTACAGTTCTCCAGCATCACTACTCTGTATAGATTCCTCTGTGGAGGGCTCAGTTGTCTCCACTCCTCCTCTGTGAAGTACACAACAATGTCTTTGAATGTCACTAGCTCCTAAACTATAAGCATATTCATCCTGTATTAGCTATCCCAAAAAGTGTCCATGAGATAAAGTATTAAGGAAAGGTGGAGGAGATATGTACAGAAAGCATTTTTGATAGTGCTCAGACTCTGGAGTTATCCAAAAGAGAAACTTTCAAGTAAAAACTCACTCTTTATGAATTCATTAATTTCATCCATATGTCTTTCTTTCCTGTCTCTAAGTTGCCCTTCCATTTATCCTCTTATCCTGTGTTCTAGATGGTTTTTCCTCTGATGTTCTCTAGGCTTCTAATCTCATGAGTTGACTCCAGCTTTTGTCAATCTTCTAAATATCCCTCTTTGAAAATTCTTCCTCAGCCTATAAATGAAAATGTTCAAATCTTTCTCTTCCTAAATGATTTCTCTTTTATTGATAGGAAAACAATGAGAGCCCTTTGAAAAACAATTTAGGAATATAATGGCAGTAATAATGCTGATGGGTGGTGACTTAATAGGCAGTGTTAGAGGATGGAGAAATATGGATAAATAGTGAGTAGAGAACTTGACTAGAAAAATCAAGGAAATATGCCATCAAGAGCAGAAGCAGACACAGGGAGGGATACCAGAAGCCTGCCTATTTGTGAGGCAATATGAGAAGTTGGAGAATGAGATCTTGGGAATATTTATTCTAAGTTGAGAGGGGAAAGAACAGCCCTGCTTAATTATGTTTTATTAAACATGTCTATTATTAAACTATGTCTGTTTTCTTTTTCTTCATCTCTTCATCCATTCATCTATTCATCTCTCTGCCTTACTATTGCTCAACTCTTGTCTCCGTAAATATACATGGTTAGAGAAATATGTCTGAACAGTCAATCAAAATTAACATTGAAGGGGAGGATTCATGTGCTTTCAGCTTTGTTAAACTACTATGTGTATCGCTGAATTGTTAAATAAGATACTTTTAAAAATAAAAATGGACTCCTACTTTTAGACAAAATGGAATAAAAAACTGTATTTATTTTTCCCATTAGGTATAGATAAAAATATTGGAATGTTACATTTAAAATAAACATAAGACAACTATGAAAGGTGGAGAGAAGAAAGGAGACTGGCTGGGAACCTCAGGACCTGAGGAATGACACAGTGGTAAGTTCCTGGATAGTTTTATATCACAGTCTCATAAATTCCACAATTGCAACTGAAGAAGCATCAACTTAGAAATGCCAATGAGAGCAGACAATAAAATCCCTGAAAAGTCTGTTTTCTCTAGCCAAAGCCCCAGGAAAAGGCCAGCCTGACAAAACAGAATACTTTTAGACAATAGTCACCTTACTCCAGGCAAATGCCAGAGAGAAAAAAAATGTAGCTCCATCCCCACCACCTTCAGCCAAATGAATTATCTCCCAGAATTATCTGGCATGAATACTTTAAAGCAGCCACCATAAAAGGGCTCTGCTAAGCAATAACATAAGTGCTTGAATCAAATGAAAAGGTAAAAAGTCTCATCAGAAAAATCGAATATATAAAGAAAATCAAATAAAAATTTTAGAAATGAAAAATGAAATAATTAAAATAAAAAGCTCAGTAGATAGACTCCAAAAGAGAATGGTGAGGACAGAGGAAAGAACAAATGAATTTGAAACTAGAAATTACCCTGACCAACAGAGAGAAAGACACACATATTAATAAAATTGACAGATCTTTAGGGCCTTTTTTGGATTATATCCTGTGACATAAAAAGAACCGAAATCATAGAGAGTGTGTTTTCTAACTGCAATGGAATCAAATTAAAAATCAAAAGGAAAAAGATAACAGGAAAATTTCCAAACACTGGGAAACTAAACAAGTACCTTCTAAATAATCCATGGGTCAAAGAAGTCTCATTTCTTGAGAAATAAAATAAAATACAACCAAAAAATAATAATAACAAAACAACAACAACAAAACCTACATAGAAGCAAATGAAAATACAGCATATGAAAATGTATAGAATACAACTAAACCAGGACTGTAAGGGAAACTTATAGCACTAAATGCTTATATTAACTCTCAAATCAATAAACTAAGCTGTCACATTCAGAAACTAAAAAGAAAATCAAAAGAAAATGAAACGAAAATAAAGCAAGTAAAAATTAATAAAGATGAGATCATGAAATTGAAAAATAGAGAGAAATCAGTGAAACAAAAAGTTGGTTCTTTGAAAAGATCCATAACATTGATAAACCTCTAAAATAACTAGCAAAAACAGAGAAGACACAAATCACTAATGTTAGGAATTCACCACAGTATATAATCACAGATGCTGAAAACATAAAAATTACTTTAAGAACATATTATGAATAATTCTACAGACATATAAACCTGACAACTAAGAAGAAATGGACTAATTCCTCCTAAAACACAAAGTACCATAATCACTTACTATGAAATAGACAATTTGAATAGCACTATTCAAATAATTGAGAAGACTGAATTCATAATTTTAAAACTCCTGAAAAAGATCTCCAGACACAAATTCACAGCCAAATTCTACCAAATGTTTAGAGGAGAAATAACACCAATTCTTCACAATGTCTTCCAGGAAACAGAAAGGGAGACTGCTTCACAAATTTATTTTATGAGGCCAGTAACCATGATGTCAAAATTAGACAAAGATAATACAAAAAAAGAAAACTACAGATCAATATCCCTCTATATATACATGCAAAATCCCTTAGCAAAATGAGATATAAGCAAATAGAATTTAAAAATATAGTAATACAAAATAATTATATGGCATGACCATGAAGAATTTCTTCCACAGATGCAAAACTGGTTCAATACTAAACAATCAATGTAATTTCCCAGATAAACATATCAAAGAAGAAAAAATCACACGATCACACTTGCCAATATTGAAAAAGCATCTGATAAAATTTAATAGCTATTCATTATTAAAAAAACTCTCAGAAAATTAGGAATAGAGTGGAGCTTCCATAACTTGATAAAGAACATCTATGCCAAACCTACAGGTAACATGACATTCAAAGAAAGAATGCATGCGTTCCCCCTTAGACAAAGAAAAGACAATGATGTTACTTTTCAACATTATTATTCAATTCTTCTGGAATTTATAGCAAGCATGATAAGTCAAGTAAAAAAAGAAAAGACATACATATGTTGAACCAGCTTTGCATCCTTGGAATGAAGCCCACTTGAGCATGGTAGATTATTTTTTTGATGTGCTGTGGAATTTGGTTTGCTAGTATTTTATTGAGGATCTCTGCATCTATACTCATAAGGTATATTGGTCTGTAGTTTTATTTTATTGTTGTGTTCTTTCCTGGCTTTGGTATCAAGGCTTCATAGAATGATTGGGGATTCTCAATGTTATTGAATAACTTCCGTAGTGTGGGTACCAACTCTTCTTTGTAGGTCTGGTAAAATTCGGCTGTGAATCCATCTGTCCCAGGGATTTTTTTTTTGGTAGAATATCTTTTATCACTGCTTCAGTCTGCAAATTAAAACCACAATGAGATATTAACTTACTCCAGTTAGAAGTGCCTTTATTAAAATATCCAAATAAATAGATATTGGTGCAGATGCAGAGAAATAAAAGATTATACGCTGTTGGTGGGATGGCAAATTAGTACAACCTCTATAGCAAACAGCACTGAGATTCCTCAAAAAACTTTGAGTAGACCAACCATTTAATCCAGCAATCCCACTACTGGGTATTTACCCAAAAAGACACCTGCACTCAAATATTTATTGCAGCACAACTGACAACTGCAAAGATGCGGCATCAACCCAAGCACCCATCAATTCATGAGTGAATTAACAAAATGAATGTGGTATATGTATACCATGGAATACTACTCAGCCATGAAGAAGCATTAATTAATGCCTTTTGCAACAATTTGGATGGAACTAGAGACCATTATAGTAAGTGAAGTATCACAAGAATGTAAAATGAAGCACCACATGTACTCACTATTAAATTGGAACCAAGCAATGAACACACGTGCACAGATGGAAGCAAAACTCAATGGAAATAAAGCAAGGGGATGGGGAAGGAGGAGATGAATGAAAAGCAACCTAACAGGTACAATGCACACTATTTGTTTGATGGGCACACTTACAGCCCTGACTCAAGCATTACAAAATCTATCCATGTAACCAAAAACATTTATACCCCAATAATATTTTGAAATACAAAAAAATAACTACCAGGTGGTTTTCCAAAGTGGTTGCCATTTTACAATCACATCAACAATGTATGAGAGTTACAGTTCCTCCATATCACCACCAATATTTGGCATTGTCAGTTTTTCAAATTGCAGGTCTTCAAATTGGTATGCAGTCATATAAGATGAAACCAGTGGGGGAAACTGGGTGAAGAGTACTCTCTCTCTCTGTACTCTCTTTGCAACTTCTTATGAATCTTTAATTATTTTAAAAGTAAAAAGTTTTAAAAAGATATTGTTTAAAAAAAAGACATATAGATTTTAAAGAAAAATATAAAACTGCCCATATTTGGAAATGACATAATGTCCTTCAACTAATATGTGATTTCAGCAATATAAGTATAGAAAAGCAACATGCAAATATCAACAAATCAGATTAATCAATTAGAGGCATATGAATTGGAAAATATCATGAAATACTATTTCTATCTGCAAGTTATGTGACAGTATATATAGAAACTCTAACAATGAAAAGATAAAAATGAGTTCAAATAATAAATTCAGTAAGGTAACATTATATAAAGTTAACCAACAGAAATCAATAGCCTCCACACACAAAATTAATAACCAGTTAGAAAAATAACAACAGACAAAATCCCATCACAGTAGCAAAAATTTAGGAATTAGCTTAATTAGAAATGAACAAAACTATATGATGAAAACTGTAACACCCTTCTGAAAGATACAGAAGCAGAGAGGTACACATCTAATATTGGATAATATGAAAATACATATACACAACATTACTTATTGCAGCATGGTTTAGAATTTCAAAATATCAGAAATAGTTTTTTGTAGAATGGTTGAATAAGGTATGGTACATAATTGTTATGGGTAGATTATCTCCCAAAAATATGTTGAAGTCCTAACTCCCAGTATACGTAAATATCAATGTGACCCTGTTTGGAAATAGGGTCTTTGGAGAAGATCAAGTTAAGATGAACTGATTAGGGTATGCCCTAATCCAATATTACCTGTGTCCTCACAAAAACGGGAAAATTGGATACGGAGAGAGACACCCACACAGGAAGAATGTCATGTGAAGGTAAATTCAGAGATTGGGATAATATGTCTACAAGCCAAGGGACCCCAAACATAGTCTGCAAACCACCATAACCTAGGAGAGATTCTCCTTCAGAGACCTCAGGAAAAACCAAGTGTGCTGAAACCTGATCTCAGACATCTAGCTCCAGAACTATGAGAGAATAAATTTCTGTTAAGCCACCCACTTCGAGGCACTTAATTATGGCAACCATAGCAAACTAATACAATATTCAGTGTATACTATGATGCTAAGAAAAAATCAATAAGCAAAGTAGATCTCATTGAATGGATAGGCAGTAATTTCCAGGATTAGTTAGGTGAAACAAGAAAGATGGAAATAATATATAGCATGCT
>RJWJ010042890.1:0-12837 GCA_004363605.1 Indri indri | reverse complement strand
AAATTCCTCTCCGTGAATATATTTGAGAACAGAAATGATCTCTCTCTAGGCTTGGGGAGTTAATTTTATAATTGGGCAGCAAGTATGTTACTACACATTAGCCTCAGGTATTGATTTATAAATTTTTATTAATATTATGGAGAGGAATGGGTCTTGGGAGGACCTTCTGTAGCACTGTAACCCGTTTGCATTGCTTGCTAGGGGAGTTCTTAGGAAGCTTTGGGCTCTTGCCTGGGGCTTCCCAAGCATAGTCTCCAAGTTTGTGGAGCCAAGAGTCCAAAATCATGGCTCATTGAGTCCTAAATTATGGATTTTTCCTCCTGGCT
Source organism: Indri indri (assembly GCA_004363605.1). NCBI lineage: Eukaryota > Metazoa > Chordata > Mammalia > Primates > Indriidae > Indri > Indri indri. The sequence goes on along the minus strand of RJWJ010042890.1, from coordinate 12,511 downwards.
CAGTATCTTCTAAGGCTCTTACCAGTGGTATATGGCCAGGGTGTCTTGATTTCCACAAGTGAAGGCAATGGGGGATGTCACGCCCCTAGACAACATCTCCAGCCAGGTCATGTATAGGGCCCAGGGCAGGCTGACTGGAGGGATCACAGGTAGGCTCCTGGTATGGAAGGCAGTATGAGGGAGCCTGTTCCTCAGCTTATCTAGTTATTGGGCTGGCCCTACCCCTGGGATCTATGCCCCTGCAGTTTGAAATTTTCCCAGACTCAAATGAGTTATGAGGGCAGCATCTTGGGAATATTGCCATAGTACTTCATGAAGGCACATGTGCCACTCTGACTACATGGTTAGGAAGAATGAACAGGGGACAGGGGGAGCCACCGTTGTCAATTCCCACTCTGGGACAATTGCCCCTCTTGCTGCCCTGTTCCCATATACCTTCTTTTGGTTCACCTGCAGGTCCTGCTCAGAGATGTAGCCTGAAGGAGGAGGAGTGTTGAGAGAGGTTGATTCCAGGTCCCTCCTTGGTGGTGGCTCTTGGAACCGGTAGGGCCAGCAGGTCTTCAAATGCTTTTTGGCTGCAGGGGAAGGAAACCCCAGATTCAGCAGGGAGCAGAGATCATCTATTTTTCCCTGAAATTTCTGTATGTGGGATCTGGGCTTTTTCACTCTTCAGGTTTTTCTCTGTTTTGCTGCCTAATCTTGTGTTTCTTCCAAACTAGTGAGCATAAACCTATTCAGATCCAGGAAGAGATTAAAGCTACCCTGTTTCTCCAAAGCCGGTACTCCCCACTGTAGCCATCTTTCGTCACATTCCAACTTCTCCACCCTGTCTCCTCTTTTGCTTACAAGAATATCCAGTTAAGATGTAACTTGTCTGACACTGGCTTCTTTAGGTCTTAGTTGCGAAGAAGGAAGATAGGAAAGGAAGAAGCATATGGGGCAGGGGACTCGGTCCTGACCTCTTCTCTTGAGGTTTGCCTGTAAGGTCAGGTAGTACAATCACATGTTGGAAGCCAAGCTTGAACCTTCTGAGGAGCAAACATATCCTAGGGCAAGACAAGACAGGAACTGGACATTTTGTCTATATTTCCCAGTACCTTTTCCTGTCCCTCCATCAGCCACAAATGTCCTAATACCCTCCCCTCTCCTTGCTGTTTTCTGCATTTAGGCCCCTGGCATAACCTTGGGTTTTTGTGTGCAGCTCACTCTTTGTGTTTCTCCTCCAGCTGCTCAGGGGGGCTGCTCACAAAAACTCTTACAGGACATTGAGCCCATTTTTTCTGGCATGTCAGTAGACAGGGGATCAGCATAGTCAGCCCTGTGAAGATGAGAGGAGAGGAGATGGGAACCTCCCTGCCCACCTTTTCTTGGGGCTGAGAAAGGGAGCAAGGCATGACAGCCTCCGAGGGTGTTTTGTAAATGCAGAGTTCATTTTCCAGTCCTTTCTGGTTTTAATATCATTATCCTTTCTTTCCTGTTCTCTGAAACTTGGAGAGGAATTGGGGCTTCTTAGGGAGTCCCTACCTTCATCGTCACTGAGCCAGTACACGTCCACTGTCCGCCGGCCCTGCTTGGGTTGGAACATGGTTTGAGGCTGCTGGTGTAAGGATGCAGCCCAAGAAAAGAGAGGAAACGAATGAGACAAAATCCTTACCCAGCTGCATAATTGCTCCTGATTCAATGTCATACTTCCCCTTCCCCCAAGAGAATTGTTGCTATCCCAGAGAAATATCATGTGGCTTCTCTCCATATTGACTAATCACATCCTTTTATTCACTTTCCTGGGTGCCTGCTTTTTCTCTAACCCACTCAACTTTCTTTTTCCTAAAACAGAACCTGTTTTAGGATTGGTCTCCTCCCTGCTAAGTATCCATCCCTATGGCATCCAAATATGAGGGGTTTACTGGGAAAGGTGGGGGTGTAACACAAAAGAATGTGTTTTTGTTGAGGACACCCCAAATGTAAACTAGTAAGATGTGTAGGTAGTATTATTAGAATTGGGGTACGCAAACATAAAACTAGAATCTTCAAAGCAATAGTTAGAATTAAACATATAGGTAGAATATTCAAAGCGAAATTAATTTCTTTCACATCCTGGTACCCAATTCTATTTAGTCTTAGGTCTTGGTAACTCTAGATGAGTTCATTTGCCTCCTGGACTGTCTGACAGCCAGTTGCTGTATGTCTCAGACTTTATCCTTCTCTTAGACATACCTCTTGACTCACCTTGAGCTTTATGCTGGGTAGTCAGGCTTACCCCTCCTGGCATCCTTAAGACACATACACCATAGTTGTAGTCAAAGCCATCGCTTCATGGAAGAGCAAGAAAAGGAGATACAGGAGGAAGAGTTGAGGGGAAGGGTCCCTTTCCTGGGGACACAGGCACTGCTGGGCAGGTGGGAGGAACAGGGGTTTCACCATGATTAATTTCCTCTTCTTGTTCCTGACCATTTCTATGCCCATCTTCTTCTTCCCTGTCCCACTCTTACAGTAGAATGCCTGCATAGTCCTCCACAGCAGATGTAGGCACCTTCTGCCAATTTTGTTTATATCCCAAGACCAGCACACTGGGTTTCAGTTGGCCCAAACCTGAAACCTGAAAGAAGAGACAATGAGGAAAGAAGGGGATATAGCATGTTGGGCAGGGGTGACAAAAGTGATCCAGTTTCGCAGGCTGACCTGCATGAGGCTCTGGGCCCCAGAACGAAGCCTGGGGGCAGATATGACAGTATAGAAGGACAGAATCTTATGGACATTTAGCCAGTTGACATGATTCTCAGACTTTTGAATGGCTTGGGGCTCCTAGGAGGGGGAAGCAGAAGTGTAGGCTAGGGACTTCCTCCTTTAAAGCATCCTTTTGCCTGACCTCTCAACTGTTCTTCAAGTTCTCTCCACCCCTTTGTCTTTAATCTAGAGTCTCTAGCCTTTCCCCTCCCCTTAATGTCTACTCCAATTCTCTTACTGAGACCACATTCCCACAGATCATGAGACTCATGTTCTTGGTGAAGGCTCCCACAAAATCCACCAGGGTTGGATGCTGGCTAGGGGGGCCAGTTAGCACCAGGCACTGTGGCCTATGGAGGGGAAAGAAGGTATAATATTAAGAACAATGGTCAGCTCTTCCCCACACACTAGGGAATTTTAGAGAGGATTTTAGGGCAAAAACAAGGATGTTAAAGAGACTTCTCCATCTCACAGCATGATGAGGGAAGCTGGAAACTCGTTCCTATTGCTTCTGTCCTGCCATAGGGCCACCCTCTCCCCAGGGACTCTACTCTGTCTCCCCTTTACTCTTCAGAATTCTGTTCCCTTCCTTTTCCTATATTACCCACCCCCGCACCCCCTTCCAGGTTTCAGAAAGCTGGTTTCCTTCTATGCCAAGAGCAGGGATCGAAAACTCAAAAGTCTGCAAGAACTGGTCACGTAATATCAAAGAATAAAGTGGACCAAGTGGGGACTGTGGCAAACTGGAGAGCACCAGTCTGTCGCATGGAACAGCAGCTATTCAACTCCGGCGAGGTGTGTCATGTGGGTTGGAGGCCCAGGATTACCAGATTCCTGGATCTTAAATGCTGGCAGTTTATTTATTTATTTATTTATTTGCCCAGGCTAGAGTGCAGTGGTGTCATTATAATTCACTGCAACCTCAAACTCCTGGTCTCAAGCAATCCTCCTGTCTTAGCCTCCTGAGTAGCTGGGACTACAGGCACATACCACCATGCCCAGCTATATTTTTAAAAATTTTTTGTAGAGACGGGGTCTTGCTCTTGCCCAGGCTGGTCTTGAATTTCTGGGCTCAAGTGATCCTCCTTCGTCGGCCTCCCAGAGTGCTAGGATTACAGGCATGAGCCACCACACCCGGCCAGTTTATTTTAAAAATTGCAAGTGCTGTACAATCTGAATAAAACTCATTTGCAGGCAAGATTCAAACCATAGGCCACTAGTTTTCAATCTTGTGGTCTAAAGACTCCCTTACCAGAAGTTCTTAACATGGTCCTGCCCATTGGTCAGGCTCACTGTGTGGGACAGCTCCATGTGATAGGTGCCCGCCTGAACCGAAGAGACCCCGTTAACAGCTGCAGAGGAAGGGGTGGTGCAGAATGATTACAGGTGGGGCATCACTTGTCAGTAGAAAAGGAAACGGAGATTTACCTTTGGTAGTTCTGGGCTTCTTGTGCGGGTCAGCCTTTTGTCATATCTTACTTCCTCACCCCCTACCCACCAGCCCACTCGCCAGATTTCTTGTAGAATATATACAGCAACAGCAGAAGGATAAGCAACACGGCGATGAGTGCTGCCCAAGTGAGGAGGAGCAGGATGAACAGGCAGAGCAGAAAGCCCAGGAGGGAGAGCCAGGGGCTGTACCAGTGGAAGGAAGGGTGCCAGCCTGCAGGTGAGAGTGAGTGCAGCCCACCCTTGTCCTAGCCCCGGTTCCACCCACTCTTGCACCCCAAGAATGCTCTCCCAACTCCCCAGGCCTTCCTAGCCCTGGACCTGACCCCAACACCTGCCCACACTAACCAGGCAACCGGATAATGGAGGCGTGGAAACAGCTGAAGTTGATGAGGGCATAGGAGCAGAAGAAGTTGGAGATGATGGGGGCAATGGTGTTCAGCTCAGCTTTGGAAGAGATAAAAGGTCAGGGGTCAGTCTCCAAACTAGTGTCATGAGGAGAGTCAAGGACATCCTGCCTTTCCTTTCTCCATTTTCCTGATTCCCTACTCCTTGCTGCTCCTCACTATACCCCACACCCATGCCACCCCTGCCCCCACCAAGTTAGGAGACATTTTCATCCAGTTTTAGGACTAGAGAGACAGAAAAGAGGCTTTAGGTCAGGCCCCAGGAACGAGAGGTAGGGCTGAGAGGGCACGAGAGGAAAAGTGACTAATGGGGGCCTGTGTGGAGGGTGGGTGGGGAGTACTCAATGGTAAGGACAGCAATGAGGAAGGTGAGCAAATAGCACCGCAGAGGCTCATGGTTCTTGCCATATCCTTTCCCCCAAAAGCCAATGACTGGGTACAGTTTATCCTGGCTCAGCCACTATAAAAAGTCATGGCAATCAACAGGGGAGTGGTCCAGGGAAAGGAAAAATAAGAGCCACCTACTCCTCTACAGAGGCAGGACAGTGGGGAACACAGAGGAAGAGCTGAGGGAGCTCAGGGGTCTCAACAGGAAGAAAGGATAGGAGTGGGGTGCGTTAAGATCCCTGAGAATGTGCGATGAGAAAAACTGAGAGTGGGGAGGCAGATGGAAGAGTGACAGCCTCCCCATACTTTGCCTTGATGTACAGGCAGACTTTGGCTGTTGCTATGTGAGCTTGGATCATCTCTTAAACACCAGCCAGCCACTGTGGGACTATATTTTCCCAGAAAATGCTTCCTATGTAAAAGAACAGAGAAAAAAAAAATGAGGTTTTGAGGAGTACCCCCTGGCTTCCCTTCATTGAGCCAGAATCATTATTACCCCTACCCAGTTTTGTGCTTATGATTTGGGTTAGGCTGGAAAGAATAAGGGAATTTTGTAAACTAGCTGGCCCAGGGACCTACAGGACTCTGGTCTGATGGTCAACTTGCAAATGACACACAGAATCAGAAGTCAAACGCTGTTTTCTGAGGAGGTTTGGGCTAATGAGCTCCTGCGCTCCTAGGGGAGGTGACATTCTGAGGCATTCATTCCCTTTAATGCATCTCTCAGAAAGCTTGTCGCTCTCGCCTTGGTACCCAAAGAAGCCAGTGGCTTGTCGGCTGGGGTTTGTGGGGAGTAGTGTCCCCAGCAGGTAGTTGATAAAAGAGAGGAAGGTCAGGAAGAAGACAACGATTTGGGCCTGAAATACCATGGTTGACAAAAGAAAGGAGAAATGTGAGTGGAGGGCGAGGAGTAACTACTGCTTCACCTCCTCACTCTCCTTGTCCCATCTTTTTTTTTTTTTTTTTAGAGACAGAGTCTCACTCTGTCACCCAGGCTGGAGTGCAGTGGCCCTATCGTAGCTCATAGCAGCCTTAACTCCTGGGTTCAAGTGATCCTCCCCCCTCAGCCTTCCCAGTATCTGAGACTACAGGTGCTTGCCACCACGCCCCACTCCTCCTTGTCCCATCTTAATGCTTCTCCTAACCCTCTAGTTCCTTTTCCCACTAGCCTCTTCCATAAAGGAGTTCTGGCCAAATGGGTGTCCTTTTCCTTCTTGCCCCAAACTGCAAAGCATCCCTCCCCCTGCCACAGAGGTAGATCTCAAAATTGCAGATATCTGGGAGCAATACATAGCATTTCTCCCCTGGTGTCTCCCCCGCTAGTCTTGTCTGGTGCTCATCCCAACAGATCCTCAGAATAAGTCCTCTTTTCTTCCCCTTGAAGAACAGGGGTGTGAAGTCTCTTCTAGCAAAACCGTCTAATTTCAGGTCCCCCTCCCTGGGAATCTGCTCCACCAGCTCCTTCACCCATATGTAGCCTGGTCTTCTCAGGCAGCAGCTGCTTTTACCCACACACACATAATCCCACCTCTCCTCCCATCGCCACCTGGCCCTGCCCGGCTCTGCCCAATTCTTACCGCCACCCCTTCTGCCTCCTCACCCCCACCTAGATTCCGCAACACCTGCCGTAGGTGCCCACTCCACGCCAGCCAGCGCAACACCCAGAAGGATAGTCATGGTGGCCATGCCCACCACTCGCATCTCGTTTTGGGGATCCATGTTTGGCAGCTGCACCCCATGCTCCTGGAAGGGCAGAACACAGAGGTCACATGTACTTATTGGCTGATTTGATGCTTCCATGTGATTTTTTAAATGATTTGCCCAGACTGGAAGATTAGACCTTCCAGAGTTAGACCTTCCGGGGTCAGCAGACTTAAGAGAGGAACATAAAAAGGAAAGGGATAGGCATTGCCTGGAGTTAGGTCCAAAAGGGTCTCTGCAAAGCCTACCATGTGCATAGCCACGGCTATGGCATTGGCAAAGGCGAAGATTATCTCAATGGAAATGCCAAGCTCTGGACCCAGGCTGCGTGAGATCAGGAAATTTGTGCCACCTGACAGAAGAGAAAAGAGGAGCTGGTCTGTGGTCTCGGCAATTCCTAATAGGACTGGGGGGGCCCTAGGGTTAACAAGGTCACCACAGACTCACCAGCCTTGATTTTGCCATTCGTGGTGATGGCTAAGATAGATAAGCCAGTGGTAGTAGTGACTGAGGCCGAGAGCAGGACAATGAGCCATGTGAGCCCTGGGGTGGGGAGGGAATCCACTTATTCATACTGCACCCCCGCATCCCTGCCCACTGCCCAGGACAGCTCTGAGCTCATACCTATGCCCGCCTGAGCAGTGATCCAAGGCAGCCGCAGGTAGAGGATGACACCCCAGATGTTGAGCATACAGTGGATCTGGGGAACAAGGTGATGAAGGAGAAGCCAAGGTTTCCAGTGCAAACCGCATCCCCTGCTCCCCTCTTCCTCAAAGGTACCCTCCAAGAATTCCTCTGGAGCAAAGTTCTCTCTTGCCCACCTAGATCCCCAAATTTTGGGAGCCCTGAGCTCCAGTCTGTTACCATGTCTCCCATGACCCAGCCGAAGCACACTGGAGCCTTGTCAGGGTTGGCCCTGGAATTCTCTGGATCATCTTCTGCAGAGGTGGAAGTCGCACTATTCCCTGGCTGAGACAGCACAGACATGACCGAGATGCCAAGACCTCTCCATAGCCAGCGCTTCTACAACCGGGAGGATGGCTGATGGGCCCAGAGGGCAGTCCCAGGATTTTAATGGAGGCTGGGTGGTGGCCCACCTGGGTCAGACATTTTATAGGCCAGGGAGTATGCCCCTAGTAGCCCTTGGCCTGTCCTACCTCCCCCAGAGAGGGGAGGGCAGGCCGATCACTACCCCCGTCAACTAAATCCTTTCCCCAAGATGACACCTGAAACTGCAGCACCAAATGATTGCCCAGTTTTAGGGGCTTCAGCAAAGCACTGGTCTCAGGATGAGAAATAAGGTGTTGTCCAGAGCAGTGGGAGTGGCTGTTGTCCCGCCTTGAACAGAACACCTGCAAGCCCCCAGCCCATCTAGTCCAGGACTCTGGTCCCCACGACAGTGCAGATTAACCACATGTTCCACTGCCTGGTCCTTGTCCTAGCGCCAAGGTGAGAGTTAGATTCTTCCTGACTCTTCTGAAGGCACAGGGTTGGATCTCAGGATCTCACTACAGACCCCACCTCTGGAGAAAGAGGAGGCCCTGCACTGGGGGTGAGTCACCTAGGTGTGTAGCTCTGACCACCGCCCCTTCACCTTCCCTGCTCCTCTGCCCTCCATGGGCAGGGCCGGGCTATGTTTGCATTTCACATCGGTATCGTTCACTCCAGGATCCCAGCTTTATCATTTACAGAAAAGTCAACAGCCAAAGCCCAGGACACACACATACACACACACACACACACACACACACACACACACACACACACACACCCCTTCCCTCTTCTGGCCCAGCGTTCCTGCTGTCCCTGGCAGTCCAGACTTTCCTCACCTGCCCCCTCCAGCCAGCTCTGGTGAGCCAGCCCTTCTGGCCTGGCTCACCCCACCCAATCCCCTCATCCTCCTTGGCTTCTGAATTCGCCTAGCTCAGCATCCCTGGGTGACCTACAGATGGAAGGGTAGGGGCATCGGTCCGGGACAGGGCCCAGGGGATTGGGTGTCAGAGTTCTGACACCATGAGCCCAGCACCTAGCCAGCACTGGCTATAATTAGCACACCCGGATGAGGGGCAAGTTCCTTCTGCAACGTCTCCCCAAGTGAGAGGGCAGGCAGAACGCTGTTGTCTCCTGAGGGTGACTAAAAGTATGGGGGCAAGACGGGCGGAGTATGGTCTGGGTTACTGGATCTTTGCACATACTTCTTGCACGCTTTGCTGCACTGCATGAACCCCATAGTTGCACTGTATAGCCCAGATACTCCAGTCCTGGACCTGGCTGAGGGATTGGGGAAAGAGCTGGAGCAGGGGAGGGACTGACATTAGACAAGCTGGAGACATGGTTCCTCTGGCCTCTCTCGGTCCAGCTCTGATGCCCTGCTCTCTTGCCTCCGCTCACCTATAGCTATCCAGCAACCCCGGGCCATGAGCGTCTCGGACACTGCACATTATCCCTTGGACCTGGAGAGTGTCTCTTCTCAGGCCCAGAAGGACTACCTTGGACTCCCTGTGCCCGCTGCGAGAACCTCCTCCTGGCCTCCCTCCCCGGACGAGGATCCCAGTTTGCCTTCCTTTCCTCGGGAAGAGCCTGGCCCCAAGCCACTGGTCCCAGGAAACCTTCCATTTCCAGCCTTATCCCTAGAGGAAGAGGAGGAAGAGGATGAGGACGGCGAAGACGTGGCGGAGCCCGAGGGGCTGCGCAGCGAGGAGCATCCGAGCCAGTTTTTCGCGGAGGCACAGCGGCTGCGGGAGCAGAAGTTGTTGCTAGACGAAGAGGTGTCAGTCGCCGGGCAGGTATACGGGGTGCATCGCGTGATCCTGGCGGCAGTCAGCAGCCTCTTCCGAGGCAGGCTGCTGGGCTGCGGAGGTTCGCGGACCCCCTTCATCCTCGATGTGGCCCCGGGGGGCTGGGAGGCCGTGCTGACCTTCGCATATGAGGGGGTGCTGGGTCCGTCCCCGCGGGAGGATGTGCTGGCCGCAGCCGAGGCGCTAGGAGCGCCCCGGGTGAAGGCCGCTGCCCTGCGGAGATGCGAGGAGGCTGGGAACGCCGGGGAAGATGCAAAGAAGCCCAGCCAGGCAGAGGAGCTAAGGGAGAACCTGCGCAGCATTGAGCTCCTATACCGAGAAGGCGTCGGCTGTGATCTGAAGCTGGAAGCAGACGGCTGCCAGCTGTGGGGTGAGGGCCTGTGGGGCGGTAAATTACTGCAGGTGCACAAGCTACCCGAATGATGTGCGCAAGCAGCAGGTGGTTTGATCCCCATCATAGTGGTTTTGATCCCTGCTGCAGTCAGAATTTCCTTGGAGTGGCCTTCGATGCCTCTTGTGCCCCACTGAAAGCTGGGCATGCGCAATTGAGTTATTTTCCTAGGCGCACTGACAGATTTAAACTGACCCTCCATGCTCTGGCTTTTCCTGTGTCCAGTAACAAGGAATTTCCAGCCAGCTGGCTAGAACTAAGTAACAGTAGAACAAGCAGAATGTGACTGACTCAAACAGCGTTTAACCAAAGGCCCTTCTTGGGATCCTATTCAGGACACAGGAAAAGCCAGAGGAACATGGTGGAAAACTCAGTGTGCCCTTTTACCTAAGCGTGCTTGGCACCATGGCGGATTTACGGGTCCTGTGGCTAATGAGCAAGGGCTGGTACTCTTTTGCCAGAATCTCAAGGCTACCAGGCCATGGCACTTTGAAGTTAACTCTGCTCATCATCAGTAAAGCTAAGTAGGGTTGAACAAGTTGAGTATTATTCAGATTCTACTAACATTTAGTGAGATACTGGGTGCCAAGAATTTTTACACATGACGTATCTTTTAATTCTCACTGAAAGCTAGTGAAGTTGATATCACTATCTCTAAGTGCAAATAAGGAACATTAAGTTCAGAGATGTTGTCTAGTGAGAACCAGGATACAAGCCCACATCCACTGGTCCAGTCTGCTTTCTGTGCCATTATACCACGACACCATAAGACCCGGAAAATGGAGTTGGAATGTGAACACATAAAAGTTTAAAGTTACAAGGGATTAGTTTAGAGATTATCTAGTTCAGCTCTTACAATTACTGATGAAGAAATCAGACTCCAAGACATGTCCAAAGTCACATGGCTACTGCCCATTAGAGAAGTGACTGGGAACCACAGTGCTTTTGGGACTCCCAGAAGGAAAATGACTCCAAAAGTTTTTTTTCATTTCTGATAGTACTAGATGAAGGGAAGATTTAAATTTTCATACTTATAAAATTCGTACTAGGTTTCATACTTATAAAATTCATACTAGGCAATATCATTGCCTTTATTTCCCTAAGAAACATTCTGACTTAATGTTTGGAAACCTTAAAATCCTAGGAGACAGTGATGAGTAAGAAGTGAATACAAGTGGTTGTGAGCCCTTTCACAGTTGACTCTGAGCTATAGACTGACTGATGATATGGAAGCTGAGATGGCTTAGCTTGTTTTGAGGAATGTAGGATTATAGGAATTGTAGGATTGTAGAAATGTAGAATTTTCTCAGATGATGTGTATTTGAAAGCTGTCACTGATATTTACTACTTGGGAAGCAACATGTCACTACCTACTACTTGGATATGACATTGGAAAGCCATATCAACATCACTTGCCCTTTGGGAGAGGCAAACATGCCACAGTTGATCAAAGCAGCATGGAGTTCATAAACCTCCCAGGGAGCTTGGCCCCCTCTCTGACCTGCCTGAAAGGACTTCTAGCACCATTCTCTTCCCCCACCCCCACCCCAGCTCTTTCTCCCTCCCTCCTCCCTCCCTTTCCTTCTTTCTCTCTCTCTTTCTCTCTTTCTTTCTTTTCCTCTTCTTTCTTTCTCTTTCTTCCTTCCTCCTTCCCTCCCTCTCTCTCTTTCTTTCTTTCTTTTTTTCTTTTCTTTTCTTTCCTCTTTGAGACAGGGTCTCTCTCTGTCTGGCTATATGCCAGTAGCTGGCTACATGCCACTATGCCTAGCTACTTTTTTATTTTTTGAAGAGACAGGGTCTTCATATTGCCCAGGATGGTCTCAAATTCCTGCCCTCAGGCAATCCTCCCGCCTCCCAAAGTCCTGAATTACGGGCTTGAGCTTCCACACCGAGCTTCCTCCCTTTTTCTTATGAAGCATTTCACATAGCAAAGTAAAGAGAACATCAGGATGAATACTCAATCATATCACCCAGAGTTAATTAAGATTTAACTGTATTTTTCATCTCTTTATTTTATTTTTTGCTAAAGTTTAAATTCTACGATATTTCATTTATATTTTATTTATATTCTTTTCTTTTCTTTTCTTCTTTTCTTTTTTCTTTCTTTCTTTCTTTCTTTTTTCTTTTTTTTTGAGACAGAGTCTCACTCTGTCACCCCAACTAGAGTGCAGTGGTGCCATCATAGCTCACTGCAACCTCCAACTCAAGAGATTCCCCCCTGCCTCAGCCTCCCGAGTAGCTGGGACTACTGTCACGCACCACCACACCCAGCTAATTTTTTCTATTTTTGGTAGAGATAGGGGTCTTGATCTTGCTCAGCCTAGTCTTGAACTACTGACCTCAAGGGATCCTCCCACCTTGGTCTTCCAGAGTGCTAGGATTACAGGTATGAGCCACCGTGCCCAGAGGACATTTCATTTATAAATACTTGGGTATGTGTCTCTTTAAAAGAGGTCATTTTCTCATAACCTCAATACCTTTATCATGCCCAACAAATTAATAATTTCTTAATATTGCCTAGTCCACATTTATATTTTCCAACTTGTCCAAAACGTGTCTTTTAGAGCTGATTTTTTCAACCCAGGAATCAATCAAGGACTATTCTGTACTCAGTTATATGTCTCTTAAACTTCTTTAAATCCAGTACAGTCTTC
>RJWJ010042889.1:0-12837 GCA_004363605.1 Indri indri | reverse complement strand
GGAGGATCTGTCCTGTGCTGTCAGTGGGGTGTTGAAGTCTCTGACTATTATGGTGCTGCTTTTTATCAATTTGTTTAGATCAAGTAGAGTTTGCTTTATGAATCTGGGTGCACCTAAGTTGGGTGCATACATATTTAGAATTGTTATGTCTTCTTGTTGAACTGTACCCTTCACCATTATATAGTGACCCTCTTTGTCTTTCATTACTTTTGTTGATTTAAACAATAAATTATCTGAGATCAAACCTGCCACACCAGCCTTCTTTTGGCTTCCATTTGCTTGAAATATTGATTTCCACCCCTTTACCTTGAGTCTCAATGCATCCTTGCAGGTTAGATGAGTTTCCTGAAGATAGCAGATACTTGGCTTGTATTTTTTATCCATTCAGCCAGCCTGTGTCTCTTGAGTGGGGAGTTCAAGCCATTCACATTTATTGAGAGAATTGATAAGTGGGGCAAATTACTGTTCATTGTGTTGGGTTGCATTTTGTCCATGAAGTCGTGGGTGCAATGGAAGTGAGCACCACTAGATGTCCCTCACTCCTTGCCCTTGCCCCACCACTGTGGTCCCCAAGCTCCAGCTGCAGACTGGAACTTTTGTTTCATGCAATTCTATTTCCTTATATTACTGTACAACTTTAATTCTCATGAAAAAAAGATCAAAAGCAGCTAAGTTATCAGGAATATCTCACTCTCCACTCTGCTTGGTATCCCTGTATCCATGTTCCTCAGACCACCATACTTCCACCTCCAGCTCATTCCTGCATGCATTTGTACTTTGACTTAGAGCTAATAATTGCCATCAACTATCATAGATAAGCCAAACTACACTTAACTTATGCTTTTTACAGTTTGTATCTAAGAAGATATTAATCACAAACATTGGTATCTTTATGGTAAAAACCAAAGTACATATTATAAAGTAATTATAATGATGAAATTACTCCATACAAATTTGCCTCCTAAGTAGTATTAGAGTAGCTATAATCATAAAGGTCATGTCAAAAGGAGATTACTAGTTTAACATTGTTTATTATAATATAACAATGTAGGGCATGGGTTCAGAATTAGGAGAGAAAAATTAACTAGTATAATCTGACCTATTCTTGACTATGCCCTTTATTAGCTGTTGATCTGGACTTTAACTCTTGAGTGTTTTTAATTTGATGGGTGTCTATTGTGCTGTTCAGTGTATAATTCAGGTCTGAGTACTTCCTGCAGAGCAGGTCTGGTCTTCGCAAAACCCATCAGTGATTGCTTGTCTGGGACAGTCTTTATTTCTCCCTTGTAGATGATGCTCAGTTTTGCCAGGTAAAGAATTCTAGGTTTGCCATTGTTCTGTTTAAGAAGATTGACGATGGGTCCCCAGTCCCTTCTGGCTTGTAGGGTTTCACTTGAGAATCTGCAGTTAGTCTGATAGGTTTTCCTTTGTAGGTTATCTGTTGTTTTCATCTTCCTGTGTGAAGGATTTCCTCTTTTGTGTTTACTTTGGCCAGTCTGATAATTACGTGATGTGGTGTTTGCCTCTTCATGTTTTGTCTCCCAGGAGTTCTGTGTGCTTCTTGTATCTGGATATCTAGCCAGCCCAGTCATATTTTCCTCCAGTATACCAAGAAATAGATTTTCCAGCCCTTGTATATTTTCTTCTTCTCTCTCCGGATGGCTATATACTTCTGTGGTTGCTTGATCTGCTGCTAGGGGAGAGCCAATAATATGTTATTCAGGGCTCTTTCACCACACTTGCAAGGCAGCTCCTGCTGGGGGGTGGCAATTGGTGCAATTGCTGAGGACTCTGGCCAGGATTTTCCTTCCCAGTCCACAAACCCCAAAACTGGCAGTGGCCCGGGAGCCAAGAGCAAGGCCTAGTGTTATGTTCTTATCAGATGATCAAAGCCAGCCCTCTGGATCAAATCAAGAGGCTGCCCCTTATTGCTTAGTACAAGGTCCTACAGATCCATGCCAGTCTCACAGAGAAAGCAACTTTTCTCCCTTCTCCCTGCCTCCAAGAGCAGAGCCTGACCTGCCAGGCTGGGGGAGGGGCGTTGCCTGAGACTGTTGCCTGAGCCTACCCTCCCTGGCTGGTGCCCAGAACTGCAATGCGCCACAATATTTCTTGGCTGTGGACCCCCAAAATGGTGGCTGTCCACCCACAGAGAGCCAGCACTGGGGTGATTGCTTGGGGTCAGCAGGTGCTGGGTTTGGCAGGCTGTCTCAATGAGCCACGGGCTGCCCCCACTGCTTCCCTGTCCCACTGTCTCACGTCAGTCCAGTAGGAGGGTCCTGCACTCTGTGTCCCACCCTGAGCCAGCCGAATCTTTGGCAGTTTCCAGGGGCAAAGCCTCCCTTTTGGCACTCATCTCCTTTGTTCTGGTCCCGCTGGCCACCAGAGGCAAGGTGCCTGTCTCCAAACCCCCTCCTGTGGACCTGGGAAGTGTCCACTCAGACCAGTCCCTCCCCTGCCCAGTGCGGATCTAGCACAGAGAACTGCGGAGTTCAAAATGTTCTCCACTATTGTCTCTTCTCCACTATTGTCTCTTCTCCACATAGCCTGTCATCCCATGCCACCACTTTGCACTGACTTCAGGCACTTCCCTGCCTGAGTGGATGTGGAGGTTGGTGGAAGAACAGTTGCCCTCCTGTGGGTCAGATCATACTGCCCTGGCCAGCTGGTGGGCACCGCCGTCCTACTCTCTATTTCCTATTGTATAGCTTGCACTTTCTAGACTTCACGGTCAATTCTCCAATTCACCTCTTTTTTTTTTTTTTTTTTTCCAGCACTGCTTGTCCCGCACTGCTTCTCTGCAGATTCAGGATGCTGTTCTTGGGGGAGGGTGATCCACTCATGTGTAGCTGTCCATGGTCTTCACCTCCTACTCTGGGAGCAGAGAGCCAGGACGTCACCACTGATCTGCCGTTTTGGGGTCCTCCTGGTGATAATTAATTAGTTATTCTGATTCTCAAGTTTCTTCAACTATGAAATGGGAATTATAATACTTTTTACTGTAAAGTTTAAATTTGAGAAATTAAGTGTTAGTGTATGACTGTAATTAATTCTAGGGTTTTTTGAGCAGGGGAGTGATATCAAGTGAATAAGATTTCAAAAGCATCACTTGGGCTCCTTCAGGAAAACATGTTGTTGGAGACCAGAATGAAAACACAGAGACCTGGCAGTAGGCTATTGTTGTGGACCAGGAAGGTAACAAGAATTAGTGAAATGATCAAATTTATGATACATTTTGAAAGTAGATTCAACAGGAATTGTTAAAGCTATCAATAAGTAATATGAAAATAATAAGGGAGTGAAAGACAATGTGAGATTATTTTTTCTGAACATTATCATGGCTGGTCCCATTTAATGAGATGGGGAAGACCTAGGTCTTATGGAAAATTAAAAATTTATTAATTTAATATAAATTAAATATTTAAATTTATATTGAGGATGCCCATAATTAGAGATGTTACCTATACAGGTTTGAAATTTAGGAGAGATACAGAGGTAGGATTCATAAAATTGGAGTGCTTTAGCATTTATCAATCAGGAAAAGAGAGAAGATCCAACTAAAGACCCTAAAAGAGATCTCAAAGAGGTAGGAGGCAAACCAGGACAGTAACCTTTCATTTACAATTTGTTCTACTGGCTTTGAATATGTAAATTACCTCAATGGGTCTCAAGCATTACACTTCTGTGATTTCACAAATGATTCACCTTTTTATGAAATATATAATTCCCTTCCCATCTTCTCTTGTTCTTTCACTTTTTGTTTAAAACTCAGCTAAAGTATTGCTTTCTCTGGGAAGCCTTCTCTGATTACAGTTTGATTTATATATTCCTACACTGTGATCCTTAGCATCTTGAGAATATTCATGGCATTTGTTACATTGGTCTGTATTTTTTTTTTGTTTAATAGACACAGAGTCTAACTCTGCCACCCTGGCTAGAGTGCCGAGTCCCAATCATAGCTCACTGCAACCTCAAACTCCTGGGCTCAAGTGATCCTTCTGCCTCAGCCTCTCTAAGTAGCAGGGACTACAGGTGCGTGTCACCATGCCCTGTTAATTTTTAACTTTTTTGTAGAGATGAAGTCTCTGTGTGTTGTCCAGGCTGATCTTGAACTCCTGGCCTCAAGCAATCCTCCCATCATAGCCTCCAAAGTGCTGGGATCATAGGCATGAGCCACTTTACCCAGCCTATAATGGATTCCATCATTATGTATCAAATCACTGAGGGTAGGGAACCATGTCCTATTTAACTTGGTAATTCCGATGTCTGTGACAGATTTGACATAAATAGATACTCCATGCAGTTTTTAAAAATTGAATGAATGAATAAAAGAGATTATAAAGCATTTAAAGTCCCCACCCCCACCTTGTTTATGGGTAAACTGCTTCTACAATTTGAAGTTAGCACCTGTAAAGAATGGATGGAAGCAATGACCAGTGTAACTTGCTTTGTCCTCTTGGGCCTCACATAGAATCGAAAGGAGCAAAAAGTCCTTTTTTGTTCTGTTCTTGCTCTTCCACATTCTGACCATGGTGGGCAACCCGCTCATTGTTATGGCTGTGACTGTCATAAGATCCTGGGCTTGCCCATGTAATTCATTCTTGCTAGTTTATCACTTATTCCTCATTCATTTCCTCCAATTAGATTTCAGACTTGTTCTTTGGGCAAAATACTGTATCTTTCTCATCTTGTATGCCTCAGCACCCAGCTCTTTACAGAGCACTTTTTGGTGTGTCAGAGGCCTATCTTTTGTGGGTGATGGCCTGTGACCACCATATGGCCATCTGTAAGCCCTTGCATTATTTGGTTATCATGAGGCAATGGGTGTATGGTGTGTTGCTGATAGTGTCCTATATTGGAGGATTTCTGCACTTAGTAATTCAATTTGGCACTATTTATGGACTTCCATTATGTGGCCCCAATGTCACTGATCATTTTATTAATGTGACATGCACCCCTTATTAAAAGTTGTCTGTGGTTACACATCTAACAGATTTGCCTATTTTGTAGATCATCATTTAAATAAGAGAGTTTTTACATATTTCATTTCTGCCTAGATTGGACTTTCCCTTTTGATGATTTGCCCTTAAGCTGTTCTTTTGCAATTTTTCCCCAGAGGGCATGGTGCTGTAGGTCCTGTTATACATAGTTATTACCCTTGTGGCATCTCTGGAGATGCAGAGTCTACATACAGAATAGTGATAAAGGTCCCAATGAATGTAATTAGAGAAGAATCACCCTTGGAGATGCACCGATTGAAGGATTCAACAATATGTGCTATAGTTCAAATGTCGATAAAGTATTGATAGACTTTTCCCCTTAGCTCAGAGAGTGTTTGTCTGCATCAGTATTCACGATTGGCTTTCTTAGGAATTGAAGTGATGGACTCAAAACATGATAATACAAGGATCAAAATCACTCTCCATCCTTCAAGCTACCTAAAGTTCAACTATGCTGTATGAAGACAGGTCAGTAGAACTGATCGGGAATCACAATGCTATAAAGCCTGCTTCATTATTTCATTTTTATTGGTGTAAAACCTGAATTGCAAATATTTATCTTAATTCACAATTCTCTCTCCCACAACATTGACTTTTCCTTTAACTTCAAAATGCTTATTTAATCCATTCATCCTTTGATGGCTGTTGTGAATAGTGCTGCAATAAATATAGGAGTGCAGGTAACTCTTAGAGATACTCTTTCCTTTCTTTCGGATGTACACCCAGCAGTGGGATTGCTGAATCATACAGTAACTTTATTTTTAGTTTTTTGCGGAAACTCCATCTGTTTTCCATAGTGCATGTACTACTTTGCATTCCCACCGTGTATGAGCGTTCCCCTTTCCACATCCTTGCCAGCATGTTATTTTCTTTATTTTTGCTAATAGCCATTTCAACTGGGGTGAGAGGATATCTCCATAAAAAGGAATGAAATCCTGTCACACGCAGAGGCATGGATGGAACCGGAAGACAGTACATTAAGTGAAATAAGCCAGGCGCAGAAAGACACATATCACATCTTCTCACTTATATGTGGTAGCTAAGTAAGTTGATCTCATGGAGGTAGCGAATAGCACTGTGGTTCCCAGAGGCTGGGAAAGGTAGGAGGGAGGGGGGATGAAAAGAAGTTGTTTAATGGGTAAAAAAATATACATAGTTAGAGATAAATAATAAGATTTAGTGTTTGATAGCACAATAGTACAATATAGTTAATAATTTATTGTATGTTTCAAATAACTAGAAGAGAATTTTGGAATGTTCCCAATGCAAAGAAACGAAAAATGTTTGAGTTGATGGATATCTTAATTACCCAGATTTGGTCATTATACATTGTACGCTTGTGTCAAAATATCACATGTACCCTATAAATATGTACAACTATTATGTATCCATAAAAAGTAAAAAAAGAGAAAAATCCTTATTTAACATTTGTTTGTTATTAGGTAAAATCTTGCCAACAATAAAGATTTTGGATGTATTGGTCCATAATCAAGATTCGGACTTCTTTAGGTTACATTCTTGATATTATTTTTGATAATCCCAGAAATTTAAAAGGTAACTTTTTTCTGAATGAATCAGACTTCCTGCAAGCTTGCTAAGAGTTGGACACATGGGAGCATTTCAAGGTCCAGTGATGGTGCATGTGTTATTTTGCGGTCTGTGTTCACAGAGATGGTGTCAGTGCACACAACTGTTATCTTTTAGGACAAAGGAGAAGGTACAGTATCGCAATCAGATCTTGGACTGAATGACTGTCCCCTTATGCACATAACCCAGGAAGTTTATTTATAGATAAAAGTCTGAACTCGGCTTTACACTATGCAGTAGTACTGGTGGTGTGGGAATTCACAGTCTTTTAAAAGTTCTAAGTGATTCTGATAATAAGCCACTTTAGTGGTCCTTTATGATTGCTAAGATATATGCGAATTGACTCAATTCTGTAATAGTGTTTTGGGTATTTTAACATTATAAAAATCCAGAATAAATTTACCTTCCTAATATCAGTGTTCTTAGAGACTAATTTCAAGTATAACTTTTGGGGGATATTTTAATATGCAGGCATTTGTAAATGTCTTGATAGGACCAACTGAGGTGTTTTCTAAACATTGTTTGATATGTGAAAAATTAGAAGGTGATGCAGCATCTATAGAAGTTGAATGAGTGAGTTTCAAGAACCCAAGTGGTATGTAAGTAAGCAAGCTGTTACGTGAATTCCTTGGAATGATAGATCAAGTAAGAAGAGAACTGAAATTGACCACTGGGCGTAGTAAAATGAAGATATTTTCATAAAGAAGAATGGGGAATTGAGCTGGGGTGCTTGGTTGAAGGATCCATGGGGTCAAAGAATAGATTTTTAAAACATGGATGTATATATATGTATATATATGTATATATATACTGACAGGTGCAATATAGGAAGGAAAATTGATGACATAGGAAATGGAGGAGAGAATTGCAGGAATGCTGTACTTAAGAGCAATAAAGAGCATGTGATCTAGTGCATGAGCAGAGAGGGTGGCCACAGTAAGGACACAGACAGTCCATGTATTGTGAAGAGCAGGTGGTGCAGAATTTCTAGGTCAGATTGAAGTGACTGTCAACAGAGACTTAAATAGTGACTGGTTGTCATTACTAGCATTATTTTAAGAGATAGCTGGGCTAGTAAATATTGGTATTACGATATAGTTTTTTTTGTGTGTACAAAGTCCTCTCTCCCCTCCTTTCTCTGGCTTGATTTCTTCCATCTGACGTTTTCATTATTTCACACACAACTTCTTTCCTCTGCCTGCATCACCAGCACAGATGTAAACCACGCTTACAACACCAAAATATAAACCCTTCGATGTTTTCCCATGTTCATGTAACTCGTATACAAGCATTAATAAATGGATACATGTATGTATGGTCTTTTTATTTTTGTTTTTATAATAATATCATATTATACATAGTTTTATGTTTATTTCTTTCTTACTCAACAGTACCTTGTGGGAATATCTCTAAGAGTACTGGCATAGCTGTAATTAATTCTTTTAAATAGCTTTATTCCATTTAATAGATTTTGTATTCCATTCAACCATTTCTCTATTTGATTGGCATTCACTTTAATTTTTTTTCTTATTTAATGTCATTTTAAATAATGGCACAAAAACATGCCATGCATACATTCTTGTGTACTAGGGCTTTAATATCTATGGTATAGATTCTGAAGAGTGTAATTGTTGTGTTGGAAGGTATTTTTACTTTCAACAGAGATTGTTAAATTGTGTTCCAAAATTACAAAATTCCCATGTTCACTATCAGTGTAAGAAAATACCCTTTTCATTTGTGGCAGTCATGGCTATTATGATTTTTAAAAATTGTTAATCTGATGAATATATGGTGATATTTTAAAAATTCACACAAAGAAAAAATAAAGTGATATTTGCTTTTTATTTTGAAATTTTCTGTTTATAGGTGAACTTCAACCTCCTATCACATGTTTTTTTGGCCATTTGGATTTACTTTTCCTTTAATTGCTGGTTCATATCATTTGTCCACTTTGCTGTTGGTTTGTTTGTGTTTTGTTTATTAATTGCTTAGAGCTTTTTGTATCTTTGAAATATTAACTCTGTGTACGTCTTCTAAAAAGTAAATCTTTTCTCCAAACTATTTTTTTCTATTGACTTGATAGTATCCTGTCCCAAATTCTTAAAAAATTTTGAAATTGTCAAATATGTTTGTCTGGGATTTCAATTATTACTTAAGAAAGTTCTTCCACCCATAGAATGTAGAAAGTTCTTTCCTTTATTAATTTGAAAATAAATATACAGTAAATCTTGCTTTAGTTTTACATTACATCTTTAATGCATTTTTATTTTATTTTTGTTTGTGGTGTCAGCTATATGTTCAATTTTATTGGCTTCCAGATAGAAATCTAGTGGTGGCAGACTCGCTTATTTAATAATCTGTCCTTTTTCCATGTCTCTAATTACTTAATTCTCTCTCCATCAGTCTGTAAGATTGCGGAGATTGGGGACAACGCTTTAATCAACAACGTATTCCTGTCATCTGTGACAGTTCTGTAACACAATAAATCATAATGCCTATTTGTTGAATAAATAAACGAATTATCCTAAAATTTCATGAAGTTATTAGCGATAATTATATTTGCAGGTAATTTTGTCCTGAATACCGAAATAAGAATGCATAGAAGGACACATGGAACAAAGGAAAAATGTGACTGAGTTTGTCCTCTTGGGGCTCACTGAGAGCCTCCAGGGCCAGAAAATATTATTTGTTGTGTTTTTGCTCATCTACATCGTGACAATGGTAGGCAACCTACTCATTGTCGTGACTGTGGTGGTCAGCCCAACCTTGGATGCCCCTATGTACTTCTTCCTCGGCTACTTATCATTTATGGATGCTGTTTATTCTACCACAGTTACCCCAAATATGATTGTAGACTTACTCTATGAGAAGAAAACCATTTCCTTCCAAGCCTGCATGACCCAGATTTTTATAGGACACTTATTTGGTGGTGCCGAGATTTTACTCTTGGTTGTCATGGCCTATGACCGTTACGTGGCCATCTGCAAACCCCTGCATTATTTAACGATCATGAACCAACAGGTGTGTGTTGTGCTCCTGCTGTTGGCCTGGTTTGGAGGTTTTGTGCATGCAGTAGTTCAACTTCTCTTTGTTTACAACCTTCCCTTCTGTGGCCCTAATGTCATCGACCACTTCATCTGTGACATGTACCCCTTATTAAAGCTTGCCTGCACTGACACCTATGTTATTGGCCTCACTGTGGTTGCCAATGACGGAGCAATCTGTGTGGTCATCTTTATGCTCTTACTCATCTCCTATGGGGTCATTCTGCACTCCCTGAAGAATCTTAGTCAGGAAGGGAGACGCAAAGCCTTGTCCACCTGTGGCTCCCACATCACCGTGGTGGTCCTCTTCTTTGTCCCTTGTATTTTCATGTATGTGAGACCTCCTTCTACCTTACCCATTGATAAATCCTTGACTGTCTTCTACACAGTAATCACCCCTATGTTAAACCCCCTAATCTATACTCTGAGAAATGCAGAGATGAAAAGTGCCATGAAGAAGCTCTGGACCAGAAAAAGAAAATGAGGTAACAGAGGAATGCATCACCTATTTTCGATTAAGAGTTGCTCTCTCCAGGAAAGCCATGTGTGATTATTTAACTGTCGTAAATTTTTCCTGGATTTAATAACTTGTGTACAATGAAAAATATTTATTGTGTCAGCACTTCCAATGATCAAAATATATTTTTAAGATTTTCATAATATTTTAGTAAAATACATGTTTATTTTTGGGATTTCAATTATTCTGCAGAGACTATAAATTTATGTGCTGTAGTTACTTCTGTAAATTTATTTCAGTTAATGAAGATTTTCTCATATTTCTCTCTTAAAGCTCGTTCTTTTTAAGAATTAGTAGTGCTCATTACCTATTTCAGAAGCATAAAAGAAATAAGATGTAAAGACTTGGTTCACTCCTCCCCACACAAAGGCAGAGCATATTAATATTTGAAGTGTATATTTTATTTTTGTATTTGTCAGATACTTTAATATATAGTTTTGTTCATACTGCTCAACATATTAAGGTTGAAGAGGAATAATGCTTCAGAATTTTAAGATTAATCATAAGGAGGCTAAGTATATAAAAACAATCTGAATGAACAAGGGAGCTATGCAGAAAAATAACTAAATATTACTGATTTTTCCAATTGGGAAATCACCAGCTAGTCAGGTGGAGCATGTTTGTTTGGTGTCATATTTTCATAAAGATGATCCATTAATCTTCCCAGATTAGAATATCTGATAATACCTCTGCCATTTTCCAATATCTCCATCTCATGGCCTTGTATTAATAAAAAGGCAGCCAGACTCTCCCTTTCATATGAAAATTAGCATAATCCATAATCCACATGCTTCAAATGTTCAGTGCAGAGCTTGACACCAAATAATTTGGAAAATATTCTCAAGAAAGATGTTGGCAATATATGCTGTTTCCATTCTTACCTCCTTTCTTAATGTAATGCAGATTACTAGATAATAAAAGAGGCCTGGACATACCATTTTATTTGACAGACAACTCATTCATTAAATCTTTGTGAAAATTTCTCTCTGAATTAGGCTTGAAATAAAACATTATCTTCCCCTAATATGGTAGAAAACATGTAGTCAAAGAAACTCATTGTTCTTGCTTCCTTCTTTAGTCTGAATTTATGAGGGGCCAAGGCTATGGGGGAATGAGTCCTTTTCATTGGTAAATCATACCGTGTGAGTAACTTTGTATTATTATTTTTATCCCTATTATTATTACATGGAGATTTCTTATATCATTTCAAGTTCCTCTCAAACATAACACTGTTCACCAAATAATATCAGACATTCGATTGCACCAGAGTTTACATAACGAAGTTCTTCACTTTTGGACATTTAAAAATTTGTAGTTACATCGAGTGATAAGTTAAAAATCTTGGTTCATTGTCTGTTTATGTTCATTGGTCTTTAAGTTCCCTGAAGTCAAGAAAGTTACTTAACTGTCTTTGTGCTCTCTGTTCCTTGCACGAAATCTGGGACATAGAATCCACTTGACAAACTTTGTCAATTACTTGTGTCCTTGAATTCTTGATCTATTAGAGTCATAGTTTTTACTGATGAATTTCAATAAACTCCTTCTGTATTGAATATATATGTTTATCCCACTCTGCTTTGATGCTTGCTTATATATTTACCTTATGTTATTTATGTTATAATTGTCTTTTGCTTTTTAATTTCTTCTATCATATCACACTTGGGAAAATTCCATTTCTCTCCAGTGATTCTATAAATTTTAACATCTTACTTTTTTAATAACTTTTCAAAACACTTATTTTCCAACCCATTGATAATTTCTTTTCATTTGTGATAAGGAAATATGTAAGTCTATTTTTCCCAAATAGGTAAAATAATCTGCCAATATAATTTAATAATTTTTAATTATTTTCAGTATTAATGTGAAATTTCTCCTTTCAATATGTCAATGTTTTTACAACTGGAAGGTTCAATCTTTGGCCATTGTTCCTGTTTCTTCTTTCTTTTTTTTTGGTTTATTCTACCACGAACACACTATTTAAGTGGTCAAGGAATTTTAATGTTTATTTGTATGTGATAGGGATAGTCTCCCCTAAATACTTACCTTTTTCAAAAGTTTCTTGCAATTCCTAAGTATGTATTCTTTCTGATAAACATTATGTCTATTTTTAAAACTTGAAAACTTCCCATAAAATTATATTTAGAATATCATGACCATACTTCTTTATTTTGAGGAAAACAGTATAATATAATATAATGGTCAGTTTTCCCACCCAGAATAATACACCTATTGTGAAGTTTTGATTGGTAAGTTTCAATCAAATTTGTAATCATGTTCTTAGAGTCTATATACATCTTGCCTTTTGACTTATTTATATATGGAGGGTGCAAGACGACTTCACTCATATGAATGGTACTTTGGCCATAATGGCTAGAAAGTTTAACCCTGCTGGATCCCCTTTCTTCTCCATGAAGATACAGGGATATGTAGACAAGATCTTTCCAGTGAGGTTGTCAGACTTCTAAAGTGATAATTCAGGGATCTCAGAGGGGGGAGGCAGTATTTAGAAGCTCCCGGGATAGTTAGGATCATGGCATCAATTTTATTTATTTATTTTTTCATGCACATGTTTTCTATCCATAACTACATATATGCTTTTTAATTTTTTATAATGTTATTTTATTTTATTTTTTAATTTCAGGATATTATGAGGGTACTAACATTTTGGTTACATTTTATATCTTTGCCT
>RJWJ010042888.1:0-12841 GCA_004363605.1 Indri indri | reverse complement strand
GAGGCCGCCTTTATTATGGGGTAGTATAACCATTAATTCATCTGTAGGGTGACTTCCATAAGCTCCGTGAGAATTCACTCCATTTGTGCAAAACAAAGCTGATTTTCTTGATGCCTCCCTGTAAGTCCATAGGTATGTAGACATTTGGTATGCATGTTAGACATGAGTCAGTCATTCCTCAGTTGCCTAACATAAGATGACCTAAAACATGATTCTCATAAAAACTAAAATCAGAAGCACAACATAAAGACTAAACTCAAAATCTGTGACACAAGCTTACATCAGTATTCCAAAGATTGAAACTGATATTTTAAACAAAATTAAACTTCCCAATAAAAATTCAGTCAGAAGAAACTTCTTATCTCAATGGCTTAACATGAAAATATCACCTTATCATGAGTATGCCTAGCAATGAGAAATTGGTTTATAAAATTAGCTTTATAATGCAAAGAGTTCTAATATGATGATATTGACAGATTATAAATGTGGGCTATAAGTTCAGAGGGGGCTAAAATTACGAAAGATGCCTGAACTTAGAAATCTATGCAATTTACTGACTAATTTTATGATGTGGGCAGTCGATAATTCGACTTTCACCATTATTAATTTTTAAACGCTGCAGAAGAATAAGATAATTTTTCATGTATATTTGAGGACTTTAACATTGACATGGTAAGAGCTAATATAACTTAATTTCAACATTAATGAATAGAGCTATATTTAAATGAGGATTTTTAGATTCAGTTGTGAACCCAGACCTTTCAGGGAACTTTTATTTTTATCTTAGCTTGACAAAAAAAGATAGGGGGAAAATATCGATAATAGAATACAAGTGTGGAAGTCCTCTGTGCTGGTATATACTGGGATTTGCATTTAGTTGGGATTTATGGGCGATTTAATAAGGAAAGGGGCCATTATTTTCAAATTTTAAGACCAATGAGATCTTTGAGTTCCTGAGGCTCATTTTTTTGGTATGAACATTTGTAATCTTTAATTGCAGAAATATAGGACTTAGCAGAATCAGCATCATTTTAAGGATATCAGCCAAGCATTAGTGTCTAGATTTATTTTCCTCATCTGATGATGTGAGAATCTAAATGGGTTTTAATATCCTTACTAAAGGTTAGCATCCTTTTCAGTGCCAACCTACTATTTCTGTGGGAGGTATAGGAGAGCACATCATGTCTATCTGATGTATGATCAGCACCTCTGAGAGCTTAGTTTATTTATTACTTGACAGTGAAGATGTAGAAATAATTGAAATGTGATGGGCTTCGATGTTCTTTTGGTAGGCAAGTCCTATTGAATCAGGCTTTCTAATGTCTTCAACCTTGAAAGAAATGGGAAGGAATTTGACCTATTCATTATGGTTTCTGTTTTAAAAGGTTATTTTCAAAAATATCAGCCAATCTGGATTCATGGAGGGAAACATTGCTGAAAGTGTTTAATATAATTCCATAGCTATTTTCTAAGCCTTCACTCTATTTTCTGTATCAGCTATTCAGCATGTGTAAACAAAAACTCTGAGTACCTGACTTTACATATTCCATTGACTTAAATTGGCAATGTGGAAATAATGGAAAAAAAAATACTTCTATGTATTTAAAAGCTTGCTATCAGAGTCAAAAAGTAGGAAATGTTTTATTGAAGTGAACATGTGTCATCAGAGAATTGGTTTGTAAAATATGGCCACTCCCTGGGTGTGGGCTGTCTGACGTAATTTTTAGAGCCTGGGCACTAGGGTGTGTGACCTCTTGGGCTGAAATCCCTGATCTATGTTCACAAATTCTGTGGCCTTTGCTAAGTGCATAGTGGTTGGATTGCTACATTGGGTAGTTACGTGAATTAAATAGGTGAATTCTTTTAAAGCACTTCAAGTAATGTTCAGTAATTATCAGTGACTGATTACCTTTGTTACGTTCCATTCTGTGATGTCACCATTACAAAAGACTTGGTCTTTGTCCACCCTACTGTTGTAAAATATATCAAACTGCTATCTCTGGCAGACACTATATGAAATCAAGTGTTGGTTTTTTGGGGGTTAAGAGGAAGAGACCATACCATTCCTAATTCAATAGCTTTGAAAGATAATATTTGTATTTATTTTTATAAATATTTTTGAATGTAAGAGTAATAGTTATCATTGAAAAATATTCAAACAATATAGAAATGTCCTAAGGCAGAGCTTGCTTTGTGGGAATATAAATACACCTGCGTATGTACATGCCATTACTGTACTGATTAGTATTTTTCTTTTTTAAAAACACAGGTTTACTGGGGCATAATTTACATATTGTGAAATTCACAAAGGGAATTCAATAATTTGTAGTAAATTGACAGAGTTAACTGTTCAACCACCACTATAATCCAGTTTTAGAGCATTTCCCATCATCTCAGAGTCATGCCCATTTGTAAGCAGGCTCTGTTCCCATCACAGCCCCAGGTAACCACTGATCTTCTGTCTCTTTAGATTTGCATTTTCTGATATTTCGTATAAACGGAATCATACAATGTGTGGGTTTTTTTTTTTTTTTTACAGATGTCTTTTTAAGCTTAGGATAATGTATTTAAATTCAAACATGTATGTATCAGTAATTTGCTTTTATAACTTAATATGTCATTGATATCTTTCCATGTTAGTATATAGAGATTTACCTCATTCTTTTAAGTGGCTATAGATTATTTTACAAATTGCTTTCCAAAGGATCGTATCAAGTTACACTCCCACCCATAACATGAGTACCTGTTTCTCAGTGTTTTCACATGTACTGTTGTTATTTTTAAATGTTGTTAATATGATAGGTAAAAAGTGAGAGCTCTTTGTTTTAATTCATATTGATTTGATTATTAGTGAAACTAAGCATCTTTTCATATCTTTTTGAAAATTTTTTTACTTTTTATTATTATGGTATTTGAATTGGTAAAATGCTTTTGTGATTTGGTCGATCACCTGTTCATGTTTTCTAAACTGTTTTCTCGATTATATTTTCCTAGTTGATGTGTAGGACGTTTTATATATTTCAAACCCTTTTTCTTACCATTTATGTTGTTTTTCTACCAACTTTTTCCTATCATATATTGTCTCTTTAAAGTTATAGAAGTTTCATTTTGTTTTTTTTAATGCTCTTAAACCTATTAATAACTTCTGTTACAGTTTCTGGTATTGATGACATATGTTGCCTTTCCCAGCTTAAAGTTTTATAACACATTTATCTGTATTTTAGCATTTTTTGCATTTAAATCTATAATTTGTATGGAATTCATTTGGCAGCTTTTAATTTTTTTTCTTATTCCTCTTTTCAATTTTCTTGGTCTACCTAGATTAATGTTTTTTTTTTTTTTTCTTTTTTCCTCTAGTTGTTTGAAAGTTTTAGGTATTTTTCTGTCCTTCTACATTTATTTAAGAAGAGTTTTAATGCTTAAATAATTTTACAGTTTTTACACAAGTCTCCCCAAATAAGATGGAAAGGCCCTTACAAGAGACTTTGAGTTATATTCTCTTTGGCACTGGGAAGCCGCTAACAGCAGACAGTATCAGTGCTGTCGTGTTACCTTGGATTCCTTGACCACGTTTGCTTTTCCACTCCCATAGCCAACTCCAGTGTCTGTTGCTAACGGCTGTCTACCTGGCAGAGTCTGCTTGCTTGTTCGTAGGATAGGAAGGGTCTGGGAATGTTTGTCCAGTGACTAACAGTGCAGGAGTATAAATGCCTCAGCTCTCGCATCCCTAGTAGGGGTGACTCTGAGGAGCAGCTGACAGTGTCTCCAGCTTCCCTATGGGATTGAGCTGGAGTTACCAACCAGGGGACTTGGTGTTTACCCTTGTTTGGTTTCCTTTTCTCCCACGATCCACCTTTCCAATCTCCTTGGGTTTTCCTGGAAATAGTTTCAAGTAAATTCATTTCATATGAATTCTCATTGCAAGGTCTCAGGAACTCAACCCAAAACCCATGCTGTGAAACAGTAGAAATCAGAAGAAAATTTCCCAGAATTGAAAAAGAATCCATCCTTTTGGATGTTCAGATGGAACTAGCTGAGATAGTGCTAAGCACAATGAATGTGTGAAGAGACCCCTAGAGACATTTTTGTGAAATTTCGGAACATCACAGATTAGGAACAAGTTCACAAAAGTGGGTCATAGAGAAGTTAAAACAAAAATTGCTACAAAGTAGTGAGATTAGACTTCTTATCAACAGCACTTTATACTCAAAGATATAATAGCCAATACATCAAATGTGTTGGCAGAAGGAAAATATTTCAGACCCACGAAGATGCTCGGGTTATTATTATTATTATTTTTTTTCATAGAAAGTTCTTTGAGGACATGCTCCAGAAAAGTAAGAGTAATTCAAGAACAAAGTGCAGGAAACAGAGAGTCCAAACCACAGTGCAGTGAAGGGAAGTCTGTATATCAGTCCTAGAAAGTCACTAACCCACATTGCGGAGATAGAATTAAGACTCCAAATGGAAGGCCTTTGGAAGAGAGAGAAAGGGAAAATGAAAGGACAGATAATATGATTATGAATCTAGAAATATTTGAGAATATGCTAAAGGGAATTGTAAGCTGTGAAAAGGAAGGAGAATCCAATTGAACTGATTCTAAGTGCACTCCACTTTAAATGCAGAACATGACACTGGTGAAGAAAACGGAGCCATAGCTTATAATCACCTTCCTTACTAACATGCCATAGTGAATTAAATATCATGTATTCGTTTTTATCTTTTAGAATCAGCCTATGGACAAACCATGGAAAACCGTACTAAGATTATAGAACAAATTATAAACAATATCAACCTGGCTATAATTAAAAGTGTAGATACAGTTGGCAGAGATGAGAAATGGAGGGAAAGAGGGGAGAAGAAAAGGATGGAAACTTTAGCTTCCTGCTGTCTTGTAAAATGGAGAAATAAGATACATTGTTTATAATCTATGGTCCAAGAGTTGGAGTTTTAACTAATTTGTCATTGCAGGGGGGTTCAGAGGACAAACTAGGATAATCAAACTATATATAGAAAGAGGAGGTGGGGAGTGGTGTGAGTGAGTGAAATCCTTATCTATCATAGCAGGAGGCCAATAGATAAAAAATAGTGAAATAAATGTGCTAATTAAGTATTTGGAGGCAAGCTGCAGAAACACAAAAAGCAAGCAGTTAAAAGCGTTTGCCTCTGGGAATCAAGACCCTGTGGGTGGGAGGCATAAAAAAGAGAATTGTTGATTTTCTTTATAAGCCCTTCTATTTTTTCTTTGCTTCCTAAACCATACTTACTTATGACTTTGAATAAAAATGAAGAAAATTAAATGAAAAATTAAATTATAAACAGGAAATTGTTATAAAATAAGGACATTAATTACGAAGGTATTGAAAAGAAAAGTTAAAACAAAAAACCACGCAGGAAGCCCAGAGTCTGTTTAAAAATACCATAATTGGAAGCCTAGATCTAGACAAGTTCTTTGCACTGAAATCCTGTAGGACTAATTTGCAAAAATTCAATTTTAAGAAAAAAATGATTTTTTGAAAATGAGATGAGGGTGGAAAAACTGCAAAGTTGCAGATCAGAAATCAGGCATATAGGCAGGCTCCTCCCTTCCCCATTTCTACTGCCAAAGTTTATAAAAGCTTTTGTAGTAACTTTAGAACCAATACTGAAAATTAATTAAAATGTGGATGGCAAGAAAGCAACCAAGAATTAGTGGAACTAACTGAAGATCATGGATAAAAAGGAGATACTATATAGCAAGTGAAGTATTTCTTAGATCTTTATTGAAGAAGTGATTTAAAAGATTCTGACAGCTTTAATTGTCTTTTGAAGCAATTGGATGAAAAAGAAGGGATCAAATAACAAATAAGGAGAATTCAGAACAAAGATGGACATATTTGACAGAAGGGCCATCGATCTCTCTTCCTGTGCTCATATGGAGACAACCCCAGAAAATTCCTCTGGTTTTCCACTATAGAAGCTGAGATTGGTATGTGAGGTATGAAGGCTATGACATCGGCAAACCCAACTGAAAACGAAGTGTCACTTAGTTCCTGTTGAATTTGTTCAAAAATTAGACCCAAACTTAACAGGTCTAAGAGGAAGAACATTTCACTGCCTTCTGTGGCATGAACAAGAAATATGTTCTAAAAGAGGCAAGAAAAGCTCAGAGAGTTAGTGGAAACACAGACACTTTAGCCAAGGAAGTTATCCAATGACCTAGATTCATCTCAGGTTGTTACACCATGGTCAGTGGCTGCTGATCATGGTTACTTTTACCTCTTGGCTCTTGTGAGTAATGTTGCTGTGTACATGGATGTACAAATATCCCTTTGGGGCTCTGCTTTCAATTTTTAAAAATATATACCTAGGAGTAGAATTGCTAGATCATATGGAAATTATATGTTTAATTTTTAAAGGAGCTACCATACTGCTTTTCATAGAGGCTGTGTCAGTTTTCCTTCCCACCAACAGTGCATGAGAGTTCCAATTTCTCCACATCCTCACCAACTCTTGCTATTTTCTGATTTTTTTTTAATAGTAGCCATCATCATGGGTGTGAGTTGACATCCCACTGCATTGCCCTAATGATGAGTGATGTTGAGCATCTTTTCACCGACTTGTTGGCCATTTATATATTTTATTTAGAGAAATGTCAGTTCAAATCTTTTGCCCATTTTTTAATCAGGATATTTGTTTTTGTTACTGTTGAGTTATAGGAGCTTTTTATATATTCTGGATATTATTTCCCTTATCATGTATGTGATTTGTAAATAATTTTATTCCATTTCATAGATTGCCTTTTCACTTTATTGATTGTGTCCTTTGCACAGAAGGTTTTAATTTTGACGTAGTCCAGTTTATCTTTTTTCACATTTGTTGCCTAAGCTTTTGGTGTCATAGCCAAGAAATCATTGCCAAATTGCATGTAGTGAAGCATTTCCCTATTATTTCCATTGAGTTTTGTAGTCCTAGGTATTATGTTTAGGTCTTTGATCCATTTTGAGTTTATTCTTTGTATGGTGTAAAGTAAGGATTCAATTTCATTCATTTGCATGTGAATATCTAATTTTCCCAACACCATGTGTTGAAGAGACTGTCCTTTTCCCATTGAATGGTCTTGGCACCCTTGTCAAAAGTCATTTTACCATATTTCTGACCTCTTAATTCTAGTTCATTGGTTTGTATTTCATCTTCATGGCAGTAATACACTGTTTTGATCACTGTAGCTTTGTAATAAGTTTTGAAATCAGGAAGTGATATAGCCACCTTTGTTCTTATTCAAGATTGTTTTGGCTATTTCGGGCCCCTTGAGGTACCATATAAATTTTTAGGATGCGCTTCCCTATATCTGCAAAAAAACACCATTGGGATTTTGACAGGGATTGCATTAAGTCTGCAGATCACTTTGGGTAATATTGATATCTTAACAATATAAAATCTTCCAGTCCATAAACATGGGATATCTTTCTGTTTGTGGCTTCAATTTCTTTTAGCAATTATTTCATAGTTTTCAGTGCACAAATCTTTGACCTTCTTGATTATGTTTATCCCTAAGTATTTATTTTTTGATTCTATTGTAAATGCAGCTGTTTTCTTAATTTTATT
Organism: Indri indri; assembly: GCA_004363605.1. NCBI lineage: Eukaryota > Metazoa > Chordata > Mammalia > Primates > Indriidae > Indri > Indri indri. The sequence goes on along the minus strand of RJWJ010042888.1, from coordinate 5,254 downwards.
TGAAGACTGTTCATTGCTGGTATATATAAACATAACTACTTTTTGTGTGTTGATTTTGTACCCTGCAACTTTGCTGAATTTACATATTATTTCTGATAGTTTCTGTTGTGGGACCTTTAGGGTTTTCTATGAATAAGATCACATTGTCTGCAACCAGCGATGATTTTCCATTTTTATTTCTAATTTGAATGCCTTTATTTCTTTCTTGCTGAATTGCTCTGACTAGGACTTCTAGTACTACATTGTACAGAAGTAGAAAAAGCAGGCATCCTTGTCTTTTTTTCTGCTCTTAGAGGAAAATCTTTCTGTCTTTCACCATTGAGTATGATGTTTCACCATGGAGGATACTACTCATTTTTCCAATTGACCATATATTGTAAGAGAGCCTACTTTGAGGTAAAATGGCCTTATCTCTTGAGACTGTTAAGAGTTACATTGTGATTTCAAAGTAAAATTTTATATCTTCTTCAGTTTAATCTACTCATTAAATAGTTGAGGAAAGGCTCAGAAGGTAGCTACGACTATGTGGTAATTATTGACATTGATGACAATAAGATGTGGCCAGAATCTCCTCTTGGGACAGTGCTGCTTCTCGAGTGTGTCTTCAGTTCTAAGAATTTGCTGCAATCATTAGTTGAACTTTGTCATGAGCAACTCTTATATTTACCTCTGCCCCTTGCTTCTTGCAATGAATTCTCTTGGTTCTTTCAATCCAAATACCCTGATGCCTACTTTATGTTCCAATCTCCTCTTTAAAGGTTTTCCTGACTCAGAATTCAAATAAGCATATTTTCTAGCACTGAAATTGTGCCGTATCAAAGGTTCTCAACAGCACAGGCAACATTTCCTATAGTCTAAGGAAGTAGGTCTCTCATATAACTGTGCCTCTATTTTTCAAATGTATAAAATGCTGTCATGATGAATAAAATATAACATATTTACTTATCGAGGGTTTTCTGAAGTCATAACATTGGGCAACATCTTAACCAGAACTTTATTTACACCCAGTGGATTAGAAATCTGAGATAACTGTAAGAAAATTAAACAGACTTATTTCGAGTTTTATTATCTAGGCATTTGAATATATAACCGTAAGTTTATCATAGGATGTGGTGACTAAGGAACAATATATCTAGATAATCTGATATGGTATTTCCATATTCCATTCTATTCTTGAGCAATGGTTTTGACAACATGTTGGAAAGAATATTTTCTTAATCTCATATATATTTAGGAATATATATATCTATCTCAATATATATAGCCCCTATATATTTATGTTTTTAAAAAGGCTTTTTGATATTTGGCTGCAGTAAAAGTTATGGCTGTTTCAGTGAATATTCTGTCCAAGTGAACACTGTTTTTTTTGCTCAAACTTTAGCATTCACTGAAATATGACTTGTCCTTTTAGGGAAAAATACCCCCTCTCCTTTCACAACCTCCCACTCCCCAGGTAGGCTGTTATGTATCGTTTAAGGCAATTCAGAGAGTTAGAGGAAGTATATCAGCAAAATACTGGCCAATAAAAATAAGCATTTGAAAGAAAAGCATGTCATTCTCATGGCCCACACTGCTTTTCATAAGGAAATAAATAATAACTATAACAAACTGCATTTGTTTGGCACCCATTGTATATTGAACACCAGAGAACTCTGCTACTGGCTGGTTTGTGTTAATGAAGAGTCGTTTTGCTAAGTATGGAGTTAAGTAAATGTTAGAAGAAAGTCCTAAACAGCTACTTCTGACAACTGGGATCATCTCTAGGCTACTCTTTCAGAATTTTCTTCTGCTCGAGAAGGGGAAAATGGTAGTGGAGGAGATTTCTTTCTGATAGATTTCAAATTTATTACGAGTTGAAAACCATAAAACAAGGAGCTCTCTCATGCTCCCTATTGGAGGCACAGAGCTGGAAGGTGAAGGAGATTTATTAGCTAACTTGGTCATATTGTAAGGGGCCGGAAGAGTTTTGGATTTCTAAGAGGTCCAAGTTTCTTTGCCCCAAACGTATCTTCTGTGTTTTATATTCGGTAGTAAAACATGTGAGCAGCACGCTGTGGAAGACACACAATTTCCTATCCATCTGGGCTGTGCTACCAATCATCGCCCACAAGCTCAGTGTGTGTCATCCTCAAAGATAAATAGTTCTTCATCTGACAAAGGCTGTTACAGCACTGTGGTGTGTGCTTATTTGAAAAAGAACAGAGTGTAAAATTGTAATTAGGAAAAGAGGCTAGGGAATCAGTTTTATAGACTCCAGAGGTAGAAAACAGAAGAGAACTCTCTGGGTTTCCCAAATAATTTTAACTAGCAGCCCAATTTGATGTATTGAGTCATCAGAATTGCCTGTGAATCACCCAGCCTTCTTTATTTTACAGGTACTTTTTCTTGCCATTAGTGAGACTAAGTGTATTCTGATATTTTGTGGCCTAAGTTTCTGCTATTTCCAGGAGGGAAAGAGGTTGTTGAATTCCTCCAACATGTTGGAGAGAGCTGGCCCCAAGGAGCTGCAAGTGCATTGATGTGGGAACATTTCTTCTCAGTGTGGCTGAGATCCAAGCCTGGTTGTTCCACATGTTCCAAGATAAGCCCCCAGACCACCCCGATATGGGACTCAGCCCTTGTCCCCTCATTCACTAACGACTATAAATTGATTGACATTGTAGAGGCCAAGAGTGGTCAAAGATTGGAGAAATTTTTAGTTCTCTCTGCTTTTTTCTCACATCTGGGCTAATTAGAGGAGCTTCAAGGAAAACACTTAAGAGAGATTTTGTGTGACCTCTGCATGGGGGAATAGTAGATGACGATCTGACTGTTGTCTGAGAGCTCTAAAGGGTGAAGTGGGTGTGGTCACCATGCAGAATGTGTGTTTGGGACTAAGCTGCATTCCTGTCAATCATGGCAACAGTGGCGATCAGGGAGAGAAAGCCAGCCTGCTAATGCTCTAGAGTCATCTTGCAGGGACTCTTCCAGATGGTTTCCTGGAAAAGAATGGAATCCTCCAAAATAGGGTCTGTGAGGAGGAGGATTGCAAAGAACCAGGAGCCTAAACATGGTAAGCAGGGGGACCGGGGAGCGCATCACTGTGTCAGGGAATCGCAGGGAAGGGGTCCACAGCAAGGAGGGCTCTGCAAAGACACACAAAGGTGCTCACAAGAGGCAGCTTTAAAGCTACAGCCAAATACAACTCCAGATGGATTCTAATTAGGAAAGGCATTATCTACACTTTTATCCCTTTGCCCTCTTCTCTCCATCTCTGCTGTACAGGAATTTTCAGATACTTTAGTTCAAAAGAGCCCCAAACCCCTTCCTATTGCCTCCTTCTGGCAACCGTCTTCAGGTAAACCTGGAATAAAGGTTGATATTGCATTGGACAAGAATTTTTATGATTCAACTTAGTTTTAGGGTCAAAGCGAGGGACATCATTTAACCATGGGAGTATTTGCACATAAGTTGCAGAACTTGCTCTGGTTTTCATCCAGGGAGAGAAAACAACAAGGTCTATAGATTGGGTTTGAGATAGTTATGAGTAAAAAGAATAAAGGACTTTCTGTCGTATTATATGCCTGACTTGATCAATGTGTTAATTATGTAGGAAGAAATTGTGGGCTTGTTATTCAATTGTAGCTCCAAGATCAATCACTCATCCCTGCCCTGCCCACACTATGAGATGACAGTCTCATTCCAAACTCCTTCTAAATGTGAAGACCAGATTGCAATAGGTACTTTCCCATGGTCTTCCTTATTGCAGGCTAAATACCTAAAAGGAAGAACTCCTTCATCTCAAACCTATAAAGAGACAGCAAATATTACTGCTATTTTGGAGGTGGAGGTTGTCTAAAGTAATTTTAAAAAGTAGGTTGTATGACCGAATAGACAGTTGGACTTGGCAGTTTTAGCTAAATATGTTATTAGAACAATATGTGGCTGGGTTAGGATTTTATAAGAGAAAATATGAAGTTAATCTTATTTTTTGATGCCCCAAGTCCCCAGATATGTTTTAGATTAAAAAATGTTGCTATATATGGGCTGCCTTAGCAGGGAACATCCTCCTGAAGCCTCTCTTGCCTGGCATGGATGTAGGTAAGAATGGCCATTTCAGCTGGGTTCTGATTCTTTCTGGCTTATACAGAATACTGGTGAATTAGAGAGTGATTTGTAAGGAGCCTGGAAGATTACAAAGCAGAATGACCAAACTCTTTACTAACTGCAGCTGAGGTGTCATCAGGGGCCTTTGCATTACTTTCCAGAGCTTTTACCTCTTGACCTTTCTTAATGTCTCCTAAAATCCAAACATACCTCATAGTAGTGTTCTGAAAATCCAGGTGAGTATCTTATTTATTTTCATAATAATAAAGTCATGCACATTTGCTCACTGGAACAAATTACCCACTTATTAAATCAGGAAAGTACAATATTCTTTACAAACCGTTCTCCACTGGTACCCATAGCAGAGAAAAGATTGTTCTGGCATAATGTAATGGTATACAAAATATTATAGCATTAATTCAAGTAACCAGACAATAAGAAAAAAAAATCAGGCCCTGAGCAGCAGTAATATTCTGCTCCCAGAGCTGATTAGCTATTTAAGACACAAAACAGTAGAGGAGCCTAGGGACCAGAATGGGAAAACAAATATAAGAATGATTTAGGAAAAGAGCTTAGAAAGGGAAAGGTAGTCAGCTTCATTCTTGACTTCTAAAGTTATTTGGAAGTGAGAAGAAACACATTTCCTTTTAAAGTAATAAAGTGATTCTAAGTGTGATTCTTAATGATGCTGTCCAAACTATATTCGTATTGTTGCTGCTGCCCTGAGAAGTATAAATGAATGCAAACATCTGTGCATACCCCATGTGTTTCTGCACGACATGCTCGTGCTGTAAAGATCCCCATAAAACCAAGCAGCCTGGATATCACTCAGGCTTATTTTATAATGCTGCCTGTGTTTGAAAATGCGTAGAAAGGTTATTATGCACTCGTAAATTCATGCCAATTAGGCAGGGAAACATTCCAAGAATAATGCCACATGTTCCTGCATTCTACCACTTCCTTTAGGTGCTATTCTGTGGGAAGAGGAAACCTCAGCAGAACTTTACACACAACTTATTTTCTGGCAAGTAGAGAACGCATGTCTGTAGGATTTGGGCTGGTACAAATCTGCTCTTTTGTGTGGGATGGTGTCCATCAGCTCCTAGGTATTATGTGTTTGAAAAGGATGGGAAATGACTTAATCATTTAAGCGACTCAATTGTTAAGC